>QEAN01000205.1:0-36217 GCA_006535955.1 Synchytrium endobioticum | reverse complement strand
CTCGAGTGTATGTGCGTTGCTCTCATCTCTGCTTCCGTTCGTATATACTAACGATCTTTTTGTAGCAGAAAGGCGGTGTCACAAACCGCAAAACCATACAGCCTCACGGCTGGTAAGTCACTGATTTTTGCCTCATGCCGGTATCCAGTAGGTTCAGCACTGAGATTGTCAGCTTGCCCAACAGTAGAAATAGGCGACTTGGAAAATCGCGCTTATAGTTGCGCCCTTGTGGTGTGGTAAGTTCTCAATGACACTACATATGCTGGATGATTCACTAACCGCTCACACTTAATTACTCCGTACAGTAACAACTTGGTCACCAAAGATGGTTTAAAATAAACAAAGTTGATATAAAGCAGGTAGACGAATGACCAGCACTGGATGGAGCATTTCGTCATAACAAAGATTCAAGTGATACCTCCTCCTTCTTCAACAATTTCCATCACAGCAGCTGACGATAAAGCACTACTATCAACAACCCCATCATGATTTCCACCCATTGCCGAAGCTGATTCGACACCATAAGCAATGTTATTACTCTTCTCAACAATAGGAGGAGCAGCTGTTGAATCGCCATCATCCTTCATCCCTGTCATGACCTTGCTGTGATCTAATACACTTCGCGAAAGAATGTTTAATTCTTCATCAGAAATGAAAACTGCAGAGTTACGTAATGGCGATGGTTTGTGTGGCGTTGTGCTTAGACTGGGGGCCACAGCATTATCAGCACTAGATGATTTCTTCGATCTTGGAGATGACTCAACCTTGGATGAATCATTTGTATGTTCCTGAAGTTGAAGTGGCGGTTGAGGCTGGGATTCGCCAGATTTAGTTTCGTCTCTTCCTGATTCCTGTGGAGGGGATTGCATGTTGACCTTACTAGATTTGCTATCTATGCTATACGGAACTTTCGTCACTTTTTTATTGCTGTCTTCGATACCACCTCCTTTAATACTATTACTACTACTATCTTTTACATCATTTGTGGCAGATACGCTGTGGTTGATATCCACCTTGGAAACTCCACTGTCCACAGTGTTGGAAACGCCGACAGCATTCAGTGCGGAAGCACTTGGCCTAGGTACTACATCCTTATTACTCTTCTCAACAATTGTACTCTTCTGTTTGCCATCGCGCCTATTAACAAAAACACCATCAGCCGGACTTGCTCTAACATCGTAGACCCAATCCTCCTCGACTTCCAAACTGCTCCTATCAATATCAATCTTGACTGGTCCAGCACCTTCGTGATGATGCATTCTTGGTCCCGTTCTGGGTAACCGGATTCTACGAGCTGTAGAATGGGCTTGCGTGACTCTACGCAATCTTTCTGCTGTAGATATAGATTCATCACGTCTTTTGAGGACCGCTGGGGCTGTTTCCATGGATGACGCGACGGTTGAGGAGATGGATTGTATCGCTGTGGATACCATGTTCCGCATTTCCGAGGACTCATCACGAAGCAGTGGTGAGAGGAGTTCCATTGATCGTGGTGCCCAGTGCAGGAATGCATATGAGGCTGGAGGGTTTGGAATGGCGGAAACGTCGGCGATGATGAGTTTGGTGATGAACATTATTTTACGTGGCGGTGATGAAGCCTTTAATATTAACGACATAAGTCTCAATAAGCTCCTTGTTGGTATCCGTAGTTGGCTCATCTAAGCCAAATGATTTCCGTGATCGAAGTTAAAACATCGTCACAGTTCAATAACGCTACATACCTTATACCGACCCTCTAGCACACACAGCCGTTTCCAAAGCATCACGGCACCCTCAACAATGAGCCACCAAAACTTTCCATCAGTACCATCCATGCATACCACACTCAAGACATGCGGTATAACAAATCCATCAACAATACTATGCACGGACCTCTCCTCTTTCTGCTGGCTTGAACTCGAATTTGATTGACTAGAAGAGTCTGTCTTACTAATCGATTCAGCTTTTGGCGATGAGGTTGGAATAATTGTGTTGACGTATTCCGATGGTGAAGGTCGCAGTATCTCAGCGGATGGTCTCAATGGATCTATAATAGCTGTCCTTTTGGACGATGGTAATGCTGACAATACGATTTTTGGTATTATCAGACACAATGCATTGATGGAATTGACGTACACGTCAATATCAATTTCTTCCAATCCAATCAAAATCTCATTCAGTAATGTGCCTTCAACGAATGGAGCATCAGAATCAATCAGAGCGTCTATATACTTCTCGAATGTGTCCAACAATCCCCTTCTAACATCAAGTCTACGTATTGTCCACATGTCTTTGAGAAACGGTATTATGAAATTCTGATAATCGGTCGGTGATATTAAATGGTTGTCTCCCTGGCACGAAAATATAGCAGAGAAAGTAGCGGTTGAACCTGGCTCAGAAAAAAATTCCGGATTCAACAACAATGGCAGTATATAATTGACAATCGTTTGCTGAGATACCAGAACCAGCTTTTTTGGTAATTCAGCAAAGATTTGGCGCTTCTTGTTAGAATCGAAAGTTCGTATACCGCCTAAAGCAGCAACGGCATTTGCGAATGCATTATGTGTGAAAAATGGTGATTTCAATATCTCTTGTGGTCTTGGGCGTTTCACGGGCTGTCGTGAAACCATCTTGTCTGCTATATCTTGTAGACAGGTCCAATCGTAATTAGTTTGACTGTCAGCATGATCAGTTGGATTGTCATCTTCATGTCCTGGTAAGGAGGTCGATGATGATACACCTGGCGTTGCAGAAACAGGTGACGGCAGTATAGGTTTTGTGGCTACTAGAAACCTAGATATGATATCTGACAACAGGAACCCTAGAGCATAACTATCTCTGGAAGCAGGTTCACCTTGTATTGTCGGATCCATATCTTCGGGTGGTACAATATCAGGGGGTAGGAACGTTCGTAGTTTAGACCGCATTATGGGGCTGAGGTCGTCAAATCGAGTTACCAGCTCCATTCCTCCGATCAGCCATCGGCCATCTGTATTGTGATTTAGTTTGACAAGTTCTGAAAACAAGAAATGCACCAAATGATTGTACCTTCAGCACTGACATACACAGAATCCAGTTTCAGATTATTATGACATAGCTTTTCACTATGCAGAAATTCCAAGGTCTAGATTGTTTGACATGTAAGCAGCACATTGTCAAATAGGGGCCTCGTCTACCTCGGTGATGTTCCGTATCCCCAATATGACCTGTGTTGACGCATAGCTAAATAGCACCGTCTTCAATCAATAAGCAAGTCATCGATTCATACAGACCTGCTCCTCGTTCAGCCTGCTCAGCACCAGCTTCAGCGGATATACGGGTTCTGTGACTACTCTGACAGCATCGGATCCCTCCTCCACACTGGTGAATTTAATGATACCAGGATGCCGTAGTAACTTCAGACGCTAGATTACAGCACAATAGCATCAGCAAGGGAAGGGAAGGAAAAGGCCAGATGAATGATGTAATACCACTGTTGCCACTTACTAAAACAGCATTTTTGACCCAGTCCATACTATCCGGCGATGATTTCGTAGGCTTATATTCAATGACGGTACAATTGGCATTGTTCTGCTTTGATGTTGCTGAAAAGACAGTGATCTCCAAGGTTGGTGTTTTGTCGTGCCCGAGTGATTGATTGATGCTGACTTGGCTGGCTACATTGCCCATTCCGAGAAGCACTATATAGCCTAGACGATCGCTAACTGCAACTGCTTCACGTGGTTCGTATTAGGAGTATCCGGGATGGGCTTGACTCGCATCGGAACACAATCGATGGAGGGCGTACGGAAAGCAAAAACGGACGATACTCGTATGCCGGGTCGTACTTTACGCACCTCAGATCGAACCAGTGAGGCGAGAAACCATAGATTTACCATGTACTTACCATATATGGAAACATTCACGTGTATTATGGGGCCAAGATTCATTATAAGTGCGTGGTGTAAACATGTGAAATTCAAAGTGTAACGATACTTTACTGCGGCGAATACTATTGCAGTGATACCTAATCAGCTGCCGACGTTGTTTGTCCCTATTACATCAAAAAGCTACATCGCCATAACCTTGATTCGGCAACCACAAAACTCCACACTTGCTGGGGCGGGACAAGGAAAGTTGCATTACAAAGGAACACTGACTGTAGCTGCTGATGAGACACCAGTCCAAACAGTTGCTGGTGTAGTGGGCGATGCAGCTATTGAAGGCAAAAGACAGCATTATAAGAAAGTTGGCGTTATATTCAAGACTAGTGCCGGCTAACCTGCGCTACTGGCATTCAGAGGATTTCCATCTTGATCATCCAACGAGGCTAAAGTATATTCACCAGAACATCCAATGCCTGGATTGGCCGCCAAGACCAGGGGAATCACAGAGATATCAGCTAGGATAGCTACGTCGTCATACTAACTGACTGCGGATTAGATCCTGGTATTGCACAAAATCTCTGTCAGGATATCCTACCTTCTTCGCCAAAGCAGACCGAGCTTGAGTACACCTAGTACACAATTTACTACCCAATGAAGCAACACTCGAATATAAATGGGGAATTTGTATGTCCAAGTAATACCATGCGCTGCCTATTCCTGCCGAAGCGGCTAGTTGAGCATCCAGTACCACACAGTATTCGCGTGCTGATGGATCTTTGGTACAAATTAATTGCCAGACTGATGTGAGCAACGTAGCTAGGTCGGCAGCGGTGCGGCCCGTCACTCCTAAATTTGCTTTGTTGCCTTGTAGGACCTACCCTTACGTTTGTGTTGATTATGGTTTTGGGTGATGGAGGAGAGTGGCAGGAAGCTACTTACAGCTGCAAGAAGCTCTTCAGTTGAGTTATTGCTTGAGTCGGTCTTGTGGTCATCTGGAGGTGAACCTAGGTAAAATGACAGGGTGACTACGGTTACCTACTATCATTAGAGTAATTTCCAGAGATACCTCGGACAGGTGAGAATATACCATGGTTTCCACAGACCGTTGTACCGGCTAGGAAATCGGCCACTGCCGCATTACAACTAACACCAATAGTTTTACAAGTAGCATCAACATCAGCATTTGTCGTAGTCGCTGGTGTTTTTTTCACAATGGAGTCAATTAAACCAAAACCACATGCAAAAGCAGCAGCATTGAGTTTGGCTTGCACGGCATTTTTACATCCGGCTGGGAGATCAGATTGATATTGGAGGTTGGTTTCGGATGCGTAGACGCCGTATATGTCCTGGGAAATTGATGTCACGGGTGCTAATGAGATGGTATGGTTGATAAGTGTTACAGCCGTTGCAACATGCCGCACATGGCACATGGAACGTTCATAGTTTAGACCGCATTATGGGGCTGAGGTCGTCAAATCGAGTTACCAGCTCCATTCCTCCGATCAGCCTACCATCTGCAAATGTTGCCTGTACGAAGAAAAAGAGATGCACGACTACGGCTGAAATCCTCATTTTGTGGTGGCGGGTGGATGCTGCCTTGATGGATCCTCAAACAATTCCTCGTCTCGAGATGTCTATATGTCGTCTGTGAAAATTAACTTTTCGAGTTCGAAACACCATAGCATATTAATCCAACAAAACAAGGAAAGCAACGCCGTGCACGCTGACACGCTGGCACGCGGACACGACGAGGCTCTGGCAGCCTCGCTTATGATTGGTACGGTGTAGAGATTGATGTATTGGAAGGAGAACCAATGGCGGCTGACATCCGACAACACCTGGACATGGCATATCTGACGGAATGTCGTTTATCCGCTGTCGCGTCGCGTCGCTCCAGCTTCCTACTTGTCAACACCATCCCATTCTTCACTTTCAGTCTTAACATCACCCGGCTCAGGCATTTTGGATTGTGAACAGGCAAGTCAATTGATTCCTGCCTTAACGTACAATGATGCGCCCATTTCCTACATCCTGCATTCTTCTCTGCCGCCCATCACCTCGCTTTGCTGCACTAACTCAACCACAGACCCAAATACGAAGAATGAGTGATAATTTGACCGAGTTGATAGAAGTCCCAAAGGAATTCTTCAAGGACTCGATACAGCTAATCAATCGATGTACAAAACCTGATAGAAAAGGTCTGTAAACGACCGCAACATTTCATGGGTGGAGCATGTGTCTGCACATTACATAGAGTTGGAAGAGATGATCAGCATCGTCTTTCGTATCATACACCATATGCTGTGCAATCAGTATCATATGTAGTTTCCCATCAAATCGAATTGATGGCAGTCAGGAACCCCATCAACTTGGGCTAATTCTGTATCAATTTAGAGTTCATAAAAATCTCACAAGCAGTTGGAATGGGCTTCCTATTGATGGGATTCATTGGATTCATTGTCAAACTAGTTCACATCCCAATCAATAACATCATTGTGTATGTCGAATCAGTCAACGCCATCTTGACATGAGGTTCACTAATTCATACCGACGCTAGGGGCGGAGCACGTTAATATCACTCGGGATATGGCACCACAATAGTAACGATTACACTGGGTGCTACATTGTGAATAGCCTTTTAATTTCACACGCACTGGCTTGCTGCACACTTTTCCTACAATACAAGTACATGGTGGTGTATAGTGCAGTAGAGAGAATCAGAGTATAAGTTTTTACTGGGCGTGGGTTTGGGAACGTGATGGTACAGTAAAGAAAATGTTCAATGTGCGATACGGACGGATTTGGATTGAAGATGGAAGTGTCCGCTAGACACTTGAACACAGTGGAGCCTTTCTCGCGAACTAAGGTCCTCGTTGCAGTGTTCATAGCAGGTATGGTCATTTCACTCCATCCATTACGTCCAGATATTACGTCTCTATCCATCGGCGACTAAACTTCATGCCAACATCTAACTTGCTTGAAAATGGTAGGTTAGAATAGATATGCGTCAGGTGCAGTGCACTGAATTGTTCATGGTATCAATAGGGAGCTCAAGAGTCGAAACTTCAGCTCCGGCGCAATGTGTTTAGTTTGTACGAACGGAAAGTAAGCTGGTCATTGTGTCTGACTTTGCTTTTGGGGAAAGATCGACATTGGTGACGAGATCCACTCTCACTTCTCACCCAGTGTTCTTGGATCTATATGCCGTCAGCCCTATTGTGTTCGTAGTTTGATGGAAGATTGTTGACATACATTAGCTACCATCAACACATCACGAACTGACTAGGCCTATTCCACTTACATAGTCTATAGATCCAAAAGATGCTGATTTTTTCAATACATTCTTTGAAATGCCGGTACGTTATTACGATTACTCTCCTCGTCGGTTTAGTAATCATGGTTCATGGCAATAATGATTTAGGAAAGTGCCGAGGACATTTTCAACCTGTTGGCAAAAAAGGACATTAAACAAATACGGGACGCATCAGCAGATAACCTCATCACTTTACTCCAAAAATGCTGTGAACAAATCCAGCATTTTGTCGATATAGTCGAGCCATTCAACAAGGAAACAGGCAAAATGACACTGAACGCAATACGGATCTTGACCAGAATCCTCCCATACGTATTCGAATCAGCATCACCCGCGCTCGAAAATTCATTATTCTGGACACCGCCACCATCCCCAGCACCAACAACACCGTCAACCGATGATGGTCGCAGTATCAGAGACACATTAGGTGCAAAATTATGCATAGCTGTAGTAAAATGCCTGTTCGTCAGAGGGTTTACATTGCCCGATTATGTGTCCGATCTTCATGGAGTACAGTATGTGATCTGGGCTCATGGATTAGGTGTTAGTGTTGCACCCAATTCCTCAAAGGAGATTGATACAGCTCGGATTGAGACTTTGCGATTGTTATTGGTCTTGCTCTCTCACGGAATGTATATTGCCCCAACCGAGTTGCTATCGTTTGGTGCGTTGCTGCTCATTTCTTTCCCTCTGGTATGCTGACCTGTAGGTTGATTAACATAGATAACCGATGGTGTAATGTCTTTGTTACTGGTCTGGAGAGAAGAGCAGTGCTGGCTCTATTATGCTCACTGCTTAATACAGCCATGAATTATGATCCAAATAGTTGGTCCATGATTCCGTACAATCATGTAGGTGTCGCCCCATCGAGTTTCGTTTTGTTTCAAATTCAGTTATATTCCTCAACTAATTGCCGAGTTCAATCCAGATTCTCTTTTCAGACATACAGGAGCAGCTGGTGACCCTATGTCTTCAGACGTTGACGGTATTATTAGACTACAAGGCCATGAGTCGTGTCAGTCCGATAGCAGACCTGAAACACGATTCCGACGTATCCTCTGACGAAGGGTATGATCAAGACGACGAAGAAGGAATAGGAGCAAGAGACGATGCCACCAGGGAAAAGGCACGACCGTCCAATGACAATTCCAAGCCAATAAACGGTGCCAGTCAGCCAGAGCATTCACGTGCACCATCCCAGCGAATATCATCTCCTCACGATATCTCGGAGCATGTGTCTGACCGACGAAGCAGTTCACAGCAAGACGTTACAATGTCTAGGCACAATGATTTTCAATACTACATGGCTAGGATGTATAGACCGCAGGATTGTGGGTTTGTGTTGAATGGGATTGCTAGATTGGTTAGAAATCCATTGGATGTATGTGTGCACCCTCATAAGCGGGGCCAAAGGAAAGGTTGATAGGATCATACTTAACCTTGCATTAAACTAGTCTGCTAACGTATACTTGCCCGGCTCAACGAAACGAGTCACCTTACATTCCGAGGTTCTGATGCTATTTTGGAAGACGGTTGAAGTCAATGAGGTGCCCTGTGGCTACCACGCAGCTGTTGATTGTGTTTTGTACTAATTATAATACAATAATAGCGTTATACGCGATACACCATGGAAAGCGACAAGGTGCTGACATTGCTTACAGCCATGTTGTATTTCATTCTAGAAGGAAAGCAAGATCCAAGTAAGTCATCGCACTACGACAGGGTTGTAGTCGGTTATGGGGTGAGCTTCTGCTAACCGCTTCAAGCCAATCTAGCGCAATTGGGCTTGGTACGTGATGAACACATTGAACTCGAGGTTCCTTATCCTGTTCAAATCCTGACACAACGCAAACAGATACGGTTATGCTGCTTCTTGATACATATCCTATCTCAGGACCGTAACTTTGCCGTGCAACTCAATACGCCATTCGATTCATCACAAGCGGCACCAGTACTCAAACTCCTACCAGTATTTGGTGCTGGCTGTTATGGAGACTTCTTCCTGCTAGCCATTCATCATATCATAACGACAACTGGCAGAGGGCCAATAGCAGCGCTCCATGAGAGTTTCATGATATCAATGACGAATGTATCCCCTTACATCAAGTCCTTGACCGTGGTAACATCCAACAAACTGTTGAGTTTGTTTACTTCCTTTGCTAATCCTGCATTTTTGTTATCTGCCGAACCAAACCACAAGTTAATATTCTATATGATTGAGAGTTTGAACAATTTGATACAATTCCAAGTCGCTGGTATGTTTGATTGATGCACCGAGGGGACATTCGAGTGGCCCTTACCGTCATGCCAGAACGGATCTGACTTCGCTTTACATCAAGGCAATTCCCAATTAATATATTCATTGATTCGAACCAAGGACAGAGTATATGCTCTGGCTGAGCTATCATATGAGAGTGCTATGACCGAATTGAATCGGATACGAGAGTTGAAGGCTTCTAAACATGCTCAAGCAGCTAGTTCGGTTGCAGGTAATACAACACCTGTATCTGCCACCCCTCCAACAGAAGAATTATCAGAGAAAGCCAGGGGGAAGTTGCCTGATACGGCTAGCGACGAGTCGTTGCCTCCACTACCTGCAACCGGCGAGAGGAGGCAGTTCCACGCCACCACAGAATGGGTATGTGATGAATAGAAAGCAACGTTTGTGGTAGTTTCATGTATCGCCAAATTGCTTTCAACTCGCTATTTCTCTTGATAGTTCGAATATTGGAAGAAACATCTCCCGCTAGGTGTGCTAATGGTGTTAATAGACACCCTAGCACCACAAATCGAACAATTCTGCATCGAACGGGGATTGAATGATGAAAAACAAGTCGTAACGTATCTGGAATCCGGAACATTGGTGGGATTACTACCATTGCCTCAACCTATTCTTGTTCGAAGGTTTCATTACAATGATGCCATCAGGATATGGTTTACTTCCTTCTTATGGGTACGTCCTGGTTGCTTGTGTCAAATATATTTAGTAGGAATATAGTGTGTCACTATATTCCAGGGCAGTTAACTTTTCGCGCACCGCCATAGGGGGCTGTTTTCTTGAAATCGGGTAACAGAGATAATGCCGAGGTTAGTAAGATAGCACCAGCTGTTTGGATGGGCACCAACGTTAGACTTTTTCACATCAAAATCAGTGAGTGAGTCTTTTGTGAAGGAAAGAGGATATGCTTCTATAGATGCCTTTGCTCAGCTATAAATAAAGTATATTGTAATATATCAGTCAAATCAGGGACGATAATGCATGTGTTTTCCAGAGTCATGCGCGGGCACACACACGCAATGCCTCTGGAACATTGTTCTTTTCCCATTGGGTGTCAAGGTATCCTTCAACGCAAAGGACGAAGAAGTTCGGGTTTTCATAGTCGCAACTTTGGTTATAAAGGACAGAGAAGCCATAGATCAGATTACAAGTACAATTTTGGTTGCCGATTCGAATTTGGGCATGCCTTGATGGAGGCTGAATGTGAGATCACAAGTTCAGAGGGGACGTATACTTGACTAGCTACGCGACACTCGTCCTTGCCCATCGTTGGTGCACAGGCACAGCGCCCTTGAGTTAGTCCCCTCCAAACATCATATCCGCCTATCTGAAAACGAGCAATATGCCCAAAACAACCAATGGCAGACCACATTGCAAAGCAGCAACATCATCCGCAGCAGTCAAGTCAGGCTCTGGCCTCATGTTCAATAAGGAGTTGGGCCAACACATTCTGAAGAATCCGCTGGTGGTCAATTCAATCATTGAAAAAGTGAGATCCCCGTCGTACTGAATGCATATATCAGCGACTCTGACGCGGACAATCGTATGCCTAGGCTGGTGTCAAATCTACGGATACTGTCCTTGAAGTGGGTCCAGGTACTGGTAATATGACTGTCAAAATCCTGGAAAAGGCGAAGAAAGTGGGTCTTCTGATTGACACTGTAGCATGCAGTCGGGAGAGCTGAATAAAATGTGTCTCATAGTGCATAGCTGTGGAAATGGACCCTCGATTAGCTGCTGAGCTTGCAAAGCGAGTGCAGGGAACGTATGTGCAACACATCTGTGCAAAAACGTATCAAAGCACGACCAGCGAGCTGACTAGAGTCACTTGTTCGCTGCATTTATGATAGGGCACAGCAGCGGAAACTGGAAATGATCGTTGGCGATTTCCTCAAGGTGGAACTACCATACTTTGATCTTGTCATATCCAACACGCCGTACCAGATCTCGTCGCCGCTTGTATTCAAACTGCTGATGCACAGGCCCATGTGGAGGTGCGTGGTTTCCCATGTCGTTCCAGTCGTCATGGTATGTTACAACCCAGTTGAATAGATGCGCGGTTCTGATGTTCCAGCGCGAATTCGCGCTGCGCCTCGTCGCAGCCCCGGGCGACCCACTCTACTGCCGTCTCTCCGCCAACGTACAACTCGTCGCCAAAGTATCGCATATCATGAAAGTGTCCAAAAATAATTTCAGACCACCGCCACAAGTCGAGTCGAGCGTCGTGCGCATTGAATTGAAACAGCCGCCCCCGCCGATTGACTTCAATGAGTGGGATGGCCTGCTACGGATTTTGTTTGTGCGGAAGAATAAGACTGTTGGTGCGAATTTTTTGGGAAGTAAGAGCGTGTTGGATATGATGGAGGGGAATTATCGGATGGTAAAGAGTTTGGAGAGTCAGGTGAGTCTTTGTGAGTGAAGTTGAAGCGTCTTGGATTTTTGGAGTGTCCATGTGTTGCTTACCGACACCGCTTCTTTTGCTAGGAAGTGCCCAAAGACTTTGAAATTAAGCGAGCCGTAGCCACAGTGCTGGAGACAGTAGGAATGTATGACAAAAGGTCGTCAAAGATGGACCTAGACGACTTTATGAAACTTTTAGCGGCTTTCATTGATGCCGGGTTTAGATTTAATTCCAAGTAGTCCTTTGAATAATACTTGTCATTTGCATACAGACACGTTTTCTCAAGTAAATTTACTAGCGTATACGACGGCTAAGATCCAAGTAGTCGTGAGAAGTCATCCTTGCAGTCTTCCAAATCGAACACAAGCGCCACCGCAACTTGAGCTGGGACGAATGTGTCCGACTAAATCCGAACCGATCCTTTCAAAATGGTTTTATAACAGAGCGAATACTACCACTAATCTATCGAGAGTAATAAACAATATAATAAGAGGTTTTTTTGAACACTTGCGACTTTACTCTACTTTACGGTTATTTATCTGCCATCAGAAGCTGAAGACCCTCTACTAGTCATTACTGGTGTAGGTGGATACGATTCATTGTTTTGATGATGGAGCGTCACTATTGTGGTGCGGTGTGTTAGATCTCTCGTGAATAGGCGAACCATCCGGAAGTTACGGGATGAATGTGAAACGGAACACTCACCCGACTCAAATCCATCGAACGGATCGTCTCCAAACTCATTATAGTTGTCATGTACCACCCTCTCATGCTCTAGAACCAGTTCAATGGACTCATTGATATGTCTGAAGTTTGCTGTGTCTGTTGCAGTCTTGACCACAGGTACAAGAGGTGGAGGCGCGTGTCGCAATAAGGCCCAATTCAATTCTTTGAATAATGGATGTGCTTTCACGTCGGATGCACCGGCTCGTGAACCTAACCTGCGATCTTCATACTTGTTTAACAATTTCTTGATTAAATTACGTATTAATGGTGATGTTACCGGTGCATCGGGGAACACGGCATCATTGTGTAAGATGTTACTAAATGTGGCATTTCGGTTGGGTCCCTTGAAAGGCGTCGTACCATACAGCATTTCATAAATTAGAATACCTAATGTCCACCAATCTACTGCTGATGTATGACCGCATCCCCTGATGACTTCCGGGGCAATATACTCTTCAGTACCAACAAACGAGTTGGTACGTAGATTAGCTGTACACGATTTCGTATCTACTACAGCTGATGATACCATACCACCAAAAATTCCGTTCAATCCACCATTCGGCTGAACAAAAGTTGGAGACAACATGGCGGCTAATGGCGACGAATTTCTGCTGACCATGGTTGGTGATCCTGGTATTACTGAAGGTTTGGACAAATCGAAATCAGTCAACATGATGTGACCTGATTGATGCAGTAGAATGTTTTCTGGTTTCAAGTCTCTGTAGATGAACCCCATCAGATGCAGATACTCCAGAGCACAGATAACTTCAGCAGCATAAAATCTTGCATCCTTTTCTGGTATGCACTTTCCTGGCCGGCTTTGCAACGTTCTAAATTGTCGACGTTAGTGTAAGTACCATTGAAACAGCTGCGGCGACGTTACTACCATGACGATGCTAGTAAAAGTCAAGTCGCTACAACAAAACTTGGGATACATACCTGAAAAATTCCCCGCCACAGCAGTATTCCATGATAAAGTATAAATACTCTTCAGATTGAAAGCTATGATACAGCGTGACAATAAAGGGGTGATTTGATGTTGCCTATCGCCATTGAATGAGTTAGACAAAGAAAGGTGTCAGGAAGGTTGAGAGAGCTCACCAGAATTTCTTGCTCGGCAAGAACTCGTTTGATCTTATTTCTCTTGATCATTTCCTTCTTTGACAACACTTTCATAGCAAACAACTTGTCGTTGTCTTTCCGCGCCTATAGAAATTACGTATGATCTCAGGCACACAGTCGTAATGCTTCTATCAAAGAACGACTAGAAGGCCTTTGTCTCAATGCCTACCACTAAGTAGACCTTCCCAACATCACCCTTGCCAATCAATTTGATTTTCTGAAATGAGCTGGGTCCAACTTCAGCGTCAACTACTCTGACGGATCCAGTACCTCTTCTAGCAGGTGTAGATGGGGTGCTGGTAACAGGTGTGCTCGTTGTGGTAGCCAATCCTCGCCTTGATAAAACTGGTGGCGGCGAAGCACTTCTGGCCATACCACCTATCTGATGCTGGTGTTTTTCAAGTCCGCCAACACCAGAACCTCCCGTGCCACAATCCAAGGGTATCGAGTTCTACAAAGTGGCAAAGGCATCAACTACCCATCCTTGTTCTCTTTGAAAGAAATCGCAACACATACCTGATCCGGTTGCCTCTTGAATGCATTCTGGAATAAACCCGTCACAGCTGAGTTGCTCATAACTAACATACTTGATCTCTTTTTCACCTTCCTCTTTTCCTGTTCAGTCAACACTGGTAATAACGCGGCAGCTTGTACAACGGGAGGAGCTGAAGAAGTTGGAATTGGTGATGGAGCCTGGCAATTTGGGTCATCTGGATGCACAGCATCAGCTGGATCAATAGACCTAAGAGCAGGTGCAGTTACAGTAGTAGCAATAGCAGGTGCAATAGCTGGAATTCTGCTCATGGGTGATGATGTCAACGGCGATAAGGGATGAGACGAATTCTTAACACCGAAATCCAGCCTTGATGCCTTTCTTGATATGTCTTTGAAAAATGTCGATACTTGTCTTTGCCTAGGTGCTTTGGGCGAAGTTGGTGGTGCTCTGCTAGTGTTACTGATAATTTTACTACTTTTGCTGTATGAGGTGGGGAGTGTTGAGGGGCTGGTGATTGCTAGAGAATTCGGAGTGATGTTCGCGGCTGGCTGGGGCTTAGGGGTGCTGTACGGTTCAGCAGTTAGTATGGATAATATGGGGCTACTAGGAGTCAGTGGACCGTCTGTAGCTGGCGCCTTTGACAACAGATTTGTGGCTTCTGTTACAGATATTGCGGATGTGGTCGACAGTGTTGCAGTTGTATTAGTGTCGGCTGCAGAAAGTGTCGATGTGGTTGTTGATGAATTTGGAGAAGTTGTGGCGGAACTAGCTACGTTAATATGCGGCGGGCCAGTTGGCACGGTGGCCAGGTCAGCGTGAGAAGGCACTTTTCTCAACAACTTTGGTACTGTGAACCTGATGCTGCTATTGCTAACTTCTTCAATAATAATAGTTCCGTTTGAACGAACAGTGGTGGCAGTGGTGGTACAGCTCCTCGTACCCTCCAACAGGCCGTTCACCCCACTCTTGGTATTGGTTGTTGGGCTTGAAATATCTCTATGTAAAATATTTGAGACTGATCCCTTTGCGTTGTCTTTCAATTTAGCTAAAAAGGACGGTTTCTTGTTTAGGTGCTTCTCTGGTGGACCGGTCCCGTTCTTGTTGTTGTTTGCTTGTTTAAGACTAGTGTTCAGATTGCTGGCACTGGATATGATATCTTTTGCAGGAAGTGAAGGGGGTAGGTCAGCTACAATGGTCTCGGACGTCATTGACTGACAGTGGGGAATGATGGTGGTTGATGTTGATGATGTTTGATGAGTGGAGAGCTTCGGATCTACCAATGTACGTCGGCAGATATAACAGCAACAACCAGACTAGTACTTCCAACTGCCCTATGAGACATAATAGTGAGTACGCTGGACATTTTCATCCATTATTGATTCTTGTCGTTCGGCAGCTTTGACGTTGTTTGGTAGATGAGGTCCGCCCACCCTCACAAGTGCGAGACCTACCTATATCGCAATGCCGCACAGATGTATGGATGTTGCCTTGGAACTACCGTGCATTGATTGATAGGCTCCGCCCATCAAGCTGTTCAGTCGTCTGCTAGTTGTGCCAGCAGCAAGCCGTCCGTCAGCCCAGCGCGAGACGGTTTGTGCCTGGCAATTGACCGAAAGAACATTCGAAATCGATACGAATCAATCAATAACACACCGACAAGAACAACTGGCGCACGGCGAATCATCTCGGAAGGGGTCCTCCACGAGCCAACATGACGTCTGCTGCTCCCATGCAAATCTCAACATCATCAGACATCGGACATCGGAAATGCGTAAATCAATTGAATTCACTCGTACGTTGGAAACTGGCCTAGTGCCAGCCATCACTGCCAGCCAAGCGAGTCGCACCTAGTTCAGTTCTATATGTTCCATATATACAAACATGTTAAATCCGTGTAACTGGTGCTCCCCGACGCCTGAACCGCGACCACGGCCATTAGCACGCGAGTTGATAAAGGGTCATGTCGATCTAACAACAATATCCTCTACAGCCTTGAGGAATGACTTGTTGCTGATCATCGTATTTCCTTCTGGATCTATTCGGAACGTGCATAATGAGCGTCATGGCCTCACCTGACTGACCTGCCAGGCGTCTGACGGCCGCCGCATACCATAGAATGGATTACATGTAAGATTTACGTATGCTTGGTGTATCCTCCGGAAGACCTGTAGATGGATCAAATGGTCTGCTTAGCGGCGTTTTGGAAGACCGACTATGTGCGAATGACAGTTGAGCGTACTGCCTTGATCTCAGCATCTTTGACCAAGAAGTCAGCCAGCTGTATGACGAGCAGAAACTTCACTCTTGTATTTGTAACATAACCATAAACTGCATAGTCCTCAGCAGCGTGCAGCAATCCTAGATATAAGTCGGTCGTCTTACCACCTGACACTGTAATTGTGATAAAATGTTCGTATGAGCTTGATGAATGCCATAAAGTCAAGACGAGAAAACGCAAGCTCATGCTAATATGGTCAGGAAAATGCAAGGCCTACATCTTTCTTCTATTATGTCCACGGATATATGGGCAACGTAATTGAAATGGAGTTGATCATATCCTGTAGTCCCAAAACCCCTTATATAAAGGGGCTGGTTCCTGTGACCAATGACGCAAACCGCATTGATCTGTATTCTAGGCGGCGGAGCTGGCGTTGTCATTGTCTCAAATTGGTATCACTTGCCTGCGTTGTTGGAAGTTTGGCCATAGAAAGGCGAGCGATCCACCAAAGAGGATAGGATTATAGTATGCACTGCAAAATACATGCACTTGCTATGGAGTGTTCGATAAAGATATGTACATGAAAGTGCCTGATGGCCCGACCGTTCTTGATCTTGATGTGACCTGAAATGGCCTTGAATAACCATGTGCCAAATTAATGAAATCTATATATGACCTCAAACAAAAGCGGGAGCTTCATCACTGCTGAAGAATTACAAAGTGTGTTTTTCAAAAAGACACCATTATCACAAGCATTTGCGGGGATGACACGAATGTTATTGGAATCAAAATGGCAGTGGATATTGCTCCGTAGTGTGCCAAGTGGTCTTGTTATTTGTTTCTAGGTACCAATTGTGGCGATATATGTGTCCTTTCTCGGATGTATCTGTAGATAAAGATAGTGTTAACTTCTCGACCAATACACAGTACTGAGTTGCTTGTTGCAATGATCTGTATTCATAATACCTGTAGAGAAAGATAGTGTCAACTACAGATTTAAATACAATAGATAGTTAGTTTATATGAGTAAATACGAGTATAGAATAATAGTGCACTCTCTTACCTTCTAGACCAATACACAGCACTGAGTTGCTTGTTGTAATGATGAGTTTCTAGTGTCCATAAGTTGGTATTTGCGGGAATACATCACCATCCTAGATACATAAGGTGTGCCCTTAAGAGTGGAGAAACATTGACGTTCCTAAGTGTGACGCAGATTTACAAGGAATAACTGCATTTGCCGTGGTTGCAACAAGTGGTATCACAGAGATGTGATGGCAGCTGACAATATGGTCAGGGGGTACCTGGAACATGATGAACGGCCAACCTACCTGAAGCCTCCCTCCAGGGACAAGAACACCGCCTTGAAGCGGAAGGCGGATGAAGGTGGTACATCCCGAGGTGGCCCGAGCAAGAGTCGAAAGACTCGCTAGGCGGTGAGAAAAGCCGCGAAAAATTGGCCTACGTAAGTGGAATCATTTCCGTCCGATGCTGTTTGGTTGCTAACACTGTATAATACAGGGGCCTCGTCTACATCCGGAGGCGTGGCCGATGTGTCTCCCATGTCAACAACGCCGACTGTGCGCGTAGTAAAATGAACAATTTATGCAAACGCGGAATATAGAAAATATGGAAAAAGGACGTTAAGGAGGTGACCCCGCGCAGATACATCCTCACATTTCATAACAAGGCGACGTCTTGCGCATTGTCCTCCTGTGAGTCTTGTCCTCCGTCCGAAAGTTTCCGTACGCTACAGCGCTTGTGCTGTAATTTTTGTATTGAGAATAGAGTTTAAGAGAAGAGTTTAATTTTCGAGCGACCCCAAGTATGTCTAGTCCGACAAATAATTCACGTCGTCGTAATCTGGTGAGCCGTGGCTCTTTCAGTCACCGCTATGGCCATCCTCAACAGCCAGGACTCTCATCAGGCAGAGGGGGATCTACAGCATCAGGTTGGTGGGGGGGCACTGCAGCCTATACGTTCTGCTAATGAACTGCCCCTATCACGGACTAACGCATAGTTTATTCTTATAGATCAACAGCCACTACTATCACCTCGTCACACATCAACCTTGCCAACAATCAACTCCAGTGCTAACAACGTGAACGGCCCGTATGGCCCAACATGGTCATCATCTGCGAGAATAACGTTATTTACTACCAAAATGAACCTACTACTGGTGTGTATCTGTTGCGTTAGGTGTATGGGGCAGGACCGTGACTCCCCGCAACTGAACACTAGGCGTTTATCCCGCTGGGCATTCTAAGGTACGTACGGGACCGTTATAGAGTGCCCGCAATGACTCACGAACCGCTAATTATAGTGGAGAGCTAAATTGGCCTGACTACACAACATTTTTCCTCAACTTCTTCGCCATCATTCCATTAGCTGGATTATTGGGATTCGCCACTGAAGAAGTTGGTAAGCGTCCATTGCAGTGTTGCCAATCTCGCAGTAATAAGCATACCAGCCCGCACCGTGATTAGCACTAAGATGTGGTCAAACCATCGGAGGCCTCGTAAACGCAACTTTGGGGAACGCCGTTGAATTGATTGTGGGCATCTTCGCCCTGAAGGACGGCTTGATTGGTGTAGTCCAAGCGTCCTTATTAGGCTCTATATTGAGTAATTTGTTACTAGGCAAGCATCTGTCATACTGTCCTGGACGGGGCAACGAGAGTTTCTGAACGATGCTGATTATTATTCTTTCTTGTGCTAGTCACTGGCTTCTGCTTCTTCCTTGGTGGGCTGTGCTATAACGTGCAAAAGCAAGTAATGCGATAAGGTCGTTGTAACACGTAGTTGATTACTATAACCAGCAAATAGGTTCAACGCAACAGCTGCTCAGACTAGTGCTTCACTCATGGCACTGACCGTTTTCGCGTAAGTAGTATTTTTTGGCACGTGAAGCCGGACAGACTATACTTCGTTGTGACTTCATGATTTCAAAATGCAAAATTACACCATCGAAGGTATCTCATCCCAGCTGCATTCGTATTTCAATCGCCAATGGGCGACGACCCAAATACCACACTACGATATGTCGAGAATCTATCAAGAGCAACCGCCATCATATTGCTACTCATATATGTCTGCTTCTTGATATTCTCACTATCTACTCATAACACAATCTTCAATGACGGTGAGGTGTATCATCATGTTGGATTTTGGCCACTTACATTCCTTCTGACTCAATTGGCAATCCTGGCTTGACTTACTAGATAACAACGCAACGCCGACCAATGTAATAATTAACAACGATCATACGTCGACCGATCGTGAAGCAGATGAAGGGGAAGCAGTTCCAAAGTTGAATTATGCTTTCGCCATCGTCTTACTATTGATTGTAACAGTTATGATCTCAGTGTGTGCCGACTATCTTGTAGGATCGATTGAGGTGAGTAATGTCATTCCAATTGGTTTCTACCGCTTCGCTGGATTTTAAGAGGATGTTTCTTTCTTGTCTCTAGGGACTCACTACACAGTTTGGATTGACGCAAGCGTTCGTTGGAATTATCCTGCTACCTATAGTGGGGAACGCAGCAGAGCACTATACTGCTGTGCTGATGGCAATGAAGAACAAGATGAATCTGGCTATAAGTGTTGCTATCGGGTGAGGTTAATGGTCATGTAGGCCTAGATCGTACATTTCAGCTGCGAATCCCTATTCACATTTGACTTACCCAACAACCTTGACACATTCACAGATCGTCTATGCAGGCGAGTGAAACTAATAGTGTAGTTGAATCAGCGCTTCAAGCGGTAAGATGCGGAAGATACTGACGAACGTTTTCAGTAGATTGCATTGTTGGTAACACCTGCGCTGGTTCTTCTGGGATGGTGGTGGAACCAACCGCTTACTTTGGCTTTTCCTCCTTTCATGTCGGTTACTATTTTTGTAGCTGTCTTTGTTGTCAATTCATTGATCATGGATGGAGAAGTACGTTGCCCGTCGCTAATCTTGTTATTTACTTTTGAGGATTGATTTTGCGGCGTTCATTTGGTTTTCTAACGCCATATTCCAACTCAATTAGAGCAACTGGATTGAAGGTGCCATGTTACTGGCAGCATATTGCATTTTGGCCGTTGCATTTTTTTACGTTAAATAGACCAATGGGGACTGGAAGGATAACTCAATGCGCCATGTACACAACACGCTAGCAAATCATTTCCGCTAGTTACGTCATTGTCGGACGTTCAACAATATATATTGAAAAACAAAGGTTATGTGATCTATGTACACTCCTCTTCCTTCCCTGATTCTTTGGGTGCAAATGTCCCACAAGCAATACACTGAAACTAAACTTGACTATAGACCAGCACTTAAATATTTGCCAACAGCATTCAGAGACGATAACAAAACCCCAGTGCGACACATTATCTGTGAGATTTACCCAATGGTAGTCTAGCATGTATACCAAGAACCTGTAAGATATGATCCAGTATTGTGCAGATCAAAAGCATGTTCTCGTTTGAGTGCGACACACCAACATCGCAATGGCTTATCGATTATATGCTATTCTCAGACTTTCTTGACAAAGTCCACCCCATGAAAACTGACGAGTCCATGAAGTCGTTGATTAACCCAGGTCGTCAATGACATTGGTACTGGTGTAGCGCTCGGCGACGGCATAGGAGATCGAGCGTGGCCACAACCTAGTCCATTCTGGTAATAATGATGAGAGTTCTGTTTACTGCTAAAATAATGATGTGTACTTTCATTACTATGTGTAAAGCCGTTTAGACGATCGTAATCACCATATCTGCTGCTACTACCATTTTCATAGGTGCAACCATTATTATGCGCTTGTGAGTTTGTGCGATTTTTGTCACAATAAGGGTACGAAAATGCAATGGATCCTTGACCGACGATTTTCAGTACGATGGCGTTCGGTCCTCTGACTCCGTTACAATAGCTATCGCTCAGCTGATTATTTATAATTGCTTCCCTCCGAATCTGGACTGCCTTTAATAGTAAATCACCATCCAACGGATTCGCATCACGATGCTCCTTCTCATAATGAAATCTCCGCATGCTACCCATTTTTGAAATCACGTCGTGTAAACAAGTAATCAGATACGGATTTGGTATGTTTCGCACATGAAGGTATTTGAGGTTTATGCATGCCGATGTGATGGTTGACAACATGGCTGATACATGGGATGGATGCATCGACATTACCAATGTCAAGGAATGGTAGATATAAAGCTGTTGAAGACTTACTCCGCCATATTTCTTCAACCAATCGATAAAACGACCTCTATGAGCTTGCTTTGTGGTAATGGCCAGGCTCGTAATATTACTTTCTGGCCCATGTGACCATCCCACGGGAGTCATGACGGCACTCTGCATCAAATTTGGGCAATGGAGAGACTGTCCGTCACTTTGACAGATACACAATGACTTGAGAGATTTGACATTGGCCTTCATGACTGCGTCTACATTACCACCTTCCCAATGGGTTGCTTCAAAGACTTGCAGTCTACCGAATCGCGTCAAGAGTTGGGTACCTCCTCGCACTTGATTCAGAAACACGTTGGTGAGACTAGCCGAGAGCGGTGTCAACGCATCCTCAGATATTCCTATGAGATTACAATTTTTGAGATACAGTGACTTGATTGTATCATGACACCTGTAACCTAGAGCGTTCAAAGTCGATGCTACTACAGTGTGGGGCACATGCTCATTGGGATACCCCATCAGGGCAAATGACTTGAGAGCCAGATGAACAATTAGCTTATTTAAAGTTTCGACTTCGTGCTTGCTCCGAACGTGATGCAGTACCAAGGACTGTAGATTTGGTGCGGCTTGGGCAACCCATTCCCATCCCTGTTGATGGAAAATTGAGCGTTCGAAATTTGTCAAGCCACCGAATGACAATTTCAGCTCTGCTAGCTGACGTGGTAGACCCCATCTTGCCAAGTTAATATCACGATCGACTACAAGCCATAGGTCAGTGAGGTTTGGGAAATTTTCAGAGGACAGAGCTATTACTTCGTTGAGCTCTGACAGATGGATACCTAATGACTTTACGAATTGGAACGGCCGCTGACGATAGAAGGGGATAGGGGGATTGGACCATTCTGGTCTTTCAAGCAGCTCATATGATCGTTGTGATCGCGGTAGTGAAACTATTGGAGGCGATAAATCGTAGAGTCGACTATCATGAAGCTCAGTGAGATCGTAACATTCAACGTCTTCCATGATATTGAAGACGAGAAGAGGATTGGTTGCGAGCGGTGGGCCTTTGACGGCTTTCAAACTGCTAATCCATTGTTCTATTTGTATGACTATTTTCGTCATGGGATGGTTGTATTTGGACTTGACCAGCGGCAGCTGCCTTCGTACTCTTGACAAAGACATTAATGAATCACTACTCGCAGAACCCCCTCCATCCACACTACGATCGCTTCCTAGACTCATCATACAATCGTAGTCATAGGTTGCAAAGTACTTGGATTCAAAGAAGGATACTGGGGCTTCGACCTGCTCATGTGTCGCATTCAGCCGTTCATACAGAAACTGGGTTGCTATATGATTGAATCCTTTACATGTCTGAGAACAGCTACGAAAGATATTCCGTATTTCGTATGGATTCATGTCAGATGACAAGATGATTTCGAAGATATCGTACAGAATCTCGTTGGGAAGACGATGACGGCGCCATTTGATGGGATGCATCGTGCGGCCAATGACTAGGAAGAGTACAAATGGAGTCAGATGATTGAAATCAACTATTTATCGATGCTACAGTATTACTTACATGAATCAATACTATCGCCTTTTGGATTGACTTGTAGAATGGGCCCAGTAGTTTAAATTTCTATATACAGGAAACGAAGTTTGGAAGTGCTAAAAAAGGGACACTAGCATGGCAGTCGTAAAACGCAGGGGAATGACAAGCATTTCGCGAACGTGTGATGCCTTGACGCGCCTGTGACTTCAGTGGACAATTGACGAAAAATCCACTGTTTTATCTAGGTAGGTTGTCCATTGCGCCTTTGTGTTGTCATTCGGACACTGAGGCTGTTTATATCAGACAGGAGCGTCATGGAGCGCCCAGAGCATTTATGATTGCCTAGTCTAGCGACTAGCAGGTCATCTATGTCTGAACCTAATACATGAGGAGCGCATACGTCGTACGCATAGGCACGCATTACACATACTATCGATAACTATGAGTATGAGCTACAGTTGTGCTATCTCGATAACATCATACTGACGACTAATCTTATCATCAGCTAAAGTATCGCTATCGCTTTTGCGCACCATCAACTCCATTATCCTTCTCAAACTACCAGTAACCTCCATAATGTTTTGCCTTTCCCGTGCAGAGCATGATACAATGGTGCACTGTTCTGCCTCATGCCTCAATCTCTCCATATTGGCTTGGGCCTCGTCCAAGTCAGCCTTGTTGGCAATCACCACAGAGGGTTTCGCAGTAAGCCCAACTCTATACATTTCCAATTCGTATTTCAAAGTAGCCAGGTCATGCCATGGTGCTGGTCCTGAGGCATCAATGACGTAGACTAGCACTTTGCTGCGTTCCACATGCCGTAAGAATGCATGACCAAGGCCTTTGTTCAAATGAGCGCCTGATATCAGCCCTGGTATGTCAGCTACAGTTAAAGACCAATTATCGGACCATTGTACGGTACCGATGTATGGATTCAATGTCGTGAAGGGATATGGCCCGATTTTCGGATGAGCGTTTGATATAGCGGACAACAATGTGGACTTGCCGGCATTAGGCATACCAACCAAACCACAATCAGCTATGGTTTTGAGTTCTAGCTCGAGGAAGGTTTGATATCCTGCTTCGCCTCGTCCAGCTATTGGTGGTCCACGTATGTCAGCAGAGACAAACGACGGATTGCCGGCTCCCCCTCGACCACCTCTAGCTAGTAAGTGCCGTTCACCATGTGCAGTTAAATCCAGATCTACGGTGGAAGGAGTCGGGGGTAGGGGCGGTGCCCGTTCGAGCAAGAATCGTAGTCGGTCAGGCTGCGGTATATAGTCATGTCGAAACCTGTATAGTTGATGAGCTCGTTGGAATTCCGGAGATGCTAAATACTCCGCTTCATCCATACACTGATATAGATGGCTTGAAACCTGATTACTACTACTCCGCCTCGGATTCCTATTGTTGCCACTGGTTGTAGAGCCTGATTCACCATCTAGATTCTTTGTGAACCGTTCGGAGGGTTGGATCTCCTTGACGGTGGTTCCTATGGGGACAGTTAGCTCTACGTCTGATCCGGCAGCACCGTGCTTCCCGTTTCCTCGTCCAGGTTCACCATGTCGAGCAGCGTAGGTGGTCTGTATGCTGTTCAGGGAAGTTATGTCTTTGGATGCCGAGACATAGACACTGCCTCCTCTTCCTCCTATTGTTGGCTTGCTGTGAGCCATGGCGCATGCATTGGAACCGATATGTGGAGCTGCGGATACCTGAACCACCATCTGCAGGTCCGAAAGGAGTTCTTGATGACCTCTGGAAGGAGATACAGCCGTCGCCGCCCCGACCGGCTTGTATTCTCACTCGCTTGAAGTCGACGAAGGCTCGAGCCTGTGGTTTTTGGATGTTGGTCATATGGCGCTGAATCGGCATAGAGACGAGGCCACCGGAGGGATGGCGCACAGATGTGCTAGGCCGGCTGAAGTCAAGACGTACTCTGCTGAGGAACTTGGTGGAGGCCGTCATTCTGTCAATGAGCACGACGCCGACGATGACGAGCAAGAGCACGAGGACGACGGTCAACAGACACGAGGGCCCTTCTTCTTGCGGATACACTCTGCTCGGACGACTGCCGCACTGGACTTATGTCTGGCCGGAGCCGCAGCTGCACCTCGAGATGTCTGGACCGATCGCCGGCACCATATACATCGCATGCAGAGTGGGCCTTGTTTCGCAGTATGGATTCGTTGAATGTAGCTTCTCGAGGTTGGGAGTGCCGACAGTCAATGTCGTCAACGCAAAAGTTCTGACCGAGCATACACCGTAACTGTAGGCGTTGTTATCAGTAGTGAATGGAGAACTGAATATATGTACAGCAGGCCAAACTACTCTCGACGTAGAAGGTTTCCCAATAATTGTCTCCTTTAGCCAGCAAGGTGTGTATACGAGTGCACCATAGAATCTAGGGGGATTTTAAAATAGACTTTTAGCATTGTAATTAATTACATCATCTCACACTGTATCGGTAGTGTGAATGGTCTGATCAGCTGTGTTGCAACGATCTGGTGCGAATTCTCTTCCAGCCGGACTGCGCCAGGCCTCAGTGGACTCGGTATCTAAACTTCAAATCCGTTCATTGCCAACGCAGCGTTGGTGGCCATAATAGAGGTTACCTCACAGCGTATGCCACAACATTTCTATACATATTGACTCTAACGCCGTGTCCATTATGGAATCGTCTCCTTTCAATGGGAAATTTGGCTTGATCATTCCCGACAAGAGAAAAGTATGAAGCAGCGGCGAGCAATCTGAAGGCTACGTTGCTTCGAGAAACTCAACACTTATACCCATTTGCTCATACGTCCCTGTTCAACTAGACACCGTCTGCCTCGCAAGCAGCCAGAATCGAGTTCAAAAAGAAACTATCAAAGAATCCACTATTCGCCGGGAGCCAAGCATTCGGTAACAACGACGACGATGACGAGGAAGAACTTCAGTGCAGTACCCAAGCGACATCAGGCACATCCAATCATGCATCAAAAGTAAACAGAGAATTACGAGCAGTACATTCAGCGAGATCAGCCGCTATAGAGCAAGAGCATGCCAAAGCTCTAGAAGAAGATCCGAGTGTATTCGATTACGACGGTGTATATGATACACTCAAGGCTGCCGAGGACCTGAAGAAGAAACAACGTGCTTCAGGAAGCAATGACTCATCAACGACTGATCGCAAGCCGCGGTACATGGCATCTCTAATAAAGGCTGCAGAATCACGTAAATTGGATTTGGAAAGGGCCGAGGAACGTAAAGTACAACGCGAACGAGAAGCAGAAGGTGAATTATACGCCGATAAGGAGCAATTCGTCACTGCCGCCTTCAAAGCTCGACTGGAGGAGATGAAACGACTGGAGGAAGAAGAACGAAGAAAGGAGGCTTTGGAAAGTGATGTTACCAAAAAGAAGGATTTGACTGGGTTTTATCGGGATATGTTAGATAGGACTACGGCAGACCGAGTGACGGATATAAATGAACTGAAAAAGATTGTTGGCAGCATCAGTGATGGTAGTGGTAGCAAAGGCAATGGGAAAGTTACGGATGGCGATGACGACAGCCAGCTTGTAAAGCGAGCCATATCCACAGGCCAGGTGCAACTAAACGACTCTGATGAAATAGTAGATAAACGCCAACTCCTCTCCGCAGGCCTAAACGTGTCACGCACAAAGGCCAATGAGCTAGCTGACGAAGATTTGCGGCAACGCGACGCCGACATAGTAGAACGACAGCGTCGACAAAAGCAGCGAGAAGAGGAAGAGGACGCGCGACGTAGGAGACGAGAATTAGAAGAACGCAAACGAGAACAGGAGAGACGAGCACAAGAATTGATTGAGACTCAAGCTCGTGAAGCAACTGAGAACGCCAAGAGGCGGCGAGAAGACGAGACGAAGGCGTTGGCCAAGAAGATGGCCAAGAAGGCGACCGAGAGCGATATTAGTGACGCAAAGGCTAGGTATTTGGCTAGAATGAAGGCTAAAGCTATCGATAGCGGTATTGGGAGTAATAAGAAGAATGCAGATAGTGGTTCTGATTGACCCGTTTGGGCTGATGTGGCTTCTTCTCCTAGTCATAATTACATACATGAATATCTCTCCCATCGTGATAGTATTTACTCATTTCTTGTATATAGTATTGGTCGACGGATAACAATGGTCGATCGGCCAAAATTATGGACATGAGTGTCTGAACTTTCCAACATTGCACCTGGTGTTGTTGGAAGACTTGTGGCAGGTTCCATCGCCGTCAATTGAATATGAATCACATTGGCGTGCTACATATAGTGGCATTGTTTGGCGATGAGGTTCACGGAATAGTTTAAACGGTATAGATAACTAACAGTGCCGTCGTAGTATCTAAAATGAGATGACTATAACCAGCAATATGATTAACACTATTATTAAGACACAGATGCAGCATTGCTGTTTTGGATCTGGTGGTGATAAATTTGAGTCAGTGACATGTCAGAAGGACAGTGACACTAAACGAGCGTACCAGCATTGGCTTTGATGAACTCATCCATTCTCTTATACGCAGACTTCAATCGCCCTTGCGTTGTATCCACACTCGTATCCAAGTCTTCCAATAGCCTACCCATGATCCGCTCAAGGTCAGCAATCGGCCACAGGCCACGAATCAGATGAAGGTGCTTCCAACGCACCTAGACTGATCTTCCAACTCCTTTCCCATGACAACAGCCACATCCTTCAAATTCGAGACTGTATGGAGGACTTGACCCATTTGACTTTCTTGGTCAGCCATGATCATAGCTTGTTGCTGCTGCTCTCGTTCAACGTGTCGTTGATTTGATTGTTTGTAGTCATTTTCTGTCCTTCCGAATCTGTCAGCTGTCTTGCGTGAGCTTAGCAAAGGCTAGACAGGCCGAGTGTTGGCAAAGTAGGAACAGAGGGGGAATGAGAAAGGACGAGGCCTTACTGCACGGTCATCGGTTTTGGATGATTGTGACGACGGGGGTTGACGTGACAATGGATTCTTCAGACTATCCGTCAGATCCTGCAGAGGCGCCAATCAGTCATGCATGCGTAAGATATGTACCGTGCCGAGGGTACGCACCTGTATGGCTCGTCTTGTCCTTGATATGAACTCCTTTCGGTTGGCTACCTCACGCGCATCCAGTCTGAACTTTGCTGGATTCACCTGGACAGCCTTTATGGTATCTACAAGACCAGTTCGGCGAGGTTACGCTTGCACGGGCGTGGCTGTGAGATAGAGGCCGCAGAGTGGTGCCTACCTTCCAAATCATGCAGATCCAGTTCGATCGACTGGAGAGCACT
Source organism: Synchytrium endobioticum (assembly GCA_006535955.1). Lineage (NCBI taxonomy): Eukaryota > Fungi > Chytridiomycota > Chytridiomycetes > Synchytriales > Synchytriaceae > Synchytrium > Synchytrium endobioticum. The sequence continues at coordinate 7,797 of QEAN01000205.1, read as the reverse complement.
GCGTATCTCGTCGGCCTTCCACCTGATGTCGTCGTGTTTGGCATTGGATGCGGCGAGCGCGGCATACTGGATATAGAGCGTATTGGCATTTGCGAGAGAGGCCTCGACCTCGCTATGTGGATGTCATGCGATGAGCGTGGGAATGCACGACACAGCGAGGCGGCAGACTTGCTCTTTCACGGCAAAGAATGGATCCTCCGACATTGGTGCTCCGGGCTCTCCTCGCGGATGCTGCCTTTCTATGTCGGCGTCGGCTTCTGTCTGTATGGACGAATCACAGACCGCACGGCATGCACGGAGATAAAATCAGCCAACGTGGCCCCACTGCGGCCCAACTGCTAGATCCGAACACATCATCCACGGGATGCAGAGCCCCAGCGCCCGCTCTATTCCTACACTACTCCTCAATACTACGGTCTGGATCGTCATCATCGCGCACCATTGCCACATAGACCCACGCACCCATGGACCCTTCTGAAAATGCTACCGCTGCAATACCAGCTTTGTCTCAGCCATCAAGCTATCGCCATTCGCGGCGTTCGACGCTGGTACTGGAGAATGTGCTCGAGCATCAAAACGGATTCCTACCACCGACGAATGACCACAACCTCGACATGTGGCCATCGTCACGTGCCCGAATACCGTCCATCGTCAATGACAATGGTGATGTACTCATAGACACTCCCGACTTCGTGGTAAATCCAGACTCAACAGCCCAAGAACTACTGGAACACGCAAATCGCGTTTCTCATCCAGCCACGGTCCTTGGTGTATTCGATAAATGGAACACATTACAAGTCCACAGCCGTCCTACCACATCCGGTTATGTTGGAGACCGTCAGACGACCAACACCAAGAAACAAGACACGACAGAGCATGACGAACTATGCACAGAGGTATTATCAGCATTAGGAGAGCTAGAAGCATCGATAGAGGAAGTCATGAGGTGGAAGGACTCCTTCATATCAAATCAAGGAGTACCGAGCGTAGTGAAACTGAAGCTGATGATCATGTTCACTCGGCTGTTTCGAAGGTACAGATCCGTCTTTTACTGCACCTCTCATTCATACCACCAAGTCAACTTGATCTCATTACAGCAAATCTGATCTACATGAGCCACTATTCGAATTGATCAAGCAAGTCAGAGTGTTTTCGGAACCTTGGTCTGATCGAAGACGAGCCTTGCTAGCTATTGAGAATGATTTCGAAACGTGAGGCTGCCACGCTCGGACTTGTTCTTTTTCGGCCCTGAAACTGACTTTTGTTATGCATCTATGCAGCCAAAAGCATTTGGTTGATGTGGCCATTCGAAGGGCCGAACACCTTGAAACTCAGGTACCAACCGTCAGAAACATAACATCGGGAATCCCTGGCTGACTTTTCACGGGACTGCAGATTGCGAGGATGAAGAGCGAAAAAAGGATTGGAATGTGGGAACGACTTGCGGGCAAACTCATGGTGTGTATGCTTGGTTGCAACACACCCGACTTTTGCCATTGACCCAATATCTCGTAACCCATCAGAAAAGGCAGTCCAATAGGAGACAGGAAGTGGCTCATGGACAGGGCCCTCACCGAGCTAAGCCTCAACTGCATCAATACGAACAAGCTGACAGTGCTCCTGAATTACAACCGACTGTGAATCAACGCACACGTTCTCTTCATATCCGAGCAACTGCAGCAAAAGCACAGGTGCAGCCTTTGAGTCCAATTGCGTCCTCCATGCACTGCGGCGCTGTCAGGTATGCAAATGCGAGAGATCGTCACCATCCGCGTTCTAACTCATGGGTGCCCATACATAGTACGAAGCAAAAATCAACTCCATCACTTGCCTCAGAATCCGTAAAGTCACTGACGGCATCCCACTCAACCCCGTGGTCAACACCACATCATGAATCACACGAAACACAAACAGATGATCACGTCCCGTCGCCTACAACCGTATCGTCGCAACAACAAACATCAGCCACAGAACATCCAAGCACCTCGGACCTCTTCTTATCCGATAAACCATCCTCGCAACACCACTCAAAACAAGAAAGGCAAGACGCATTGGTGGAATTTGAAGAGAAACGGCACATTCAGCATCCCAATATTGAACAACAGTTACTCGGACAGAAACATAAACCGCATCTATTACAGGGTATGCATTTACCGCCTGTGGCACGCGATAAGAAGGCTGGAGGGAGTGAGCCCTCGTCACCCATAATGGGAAGCTGGACTGATGTCGACATCGGCCCAACTTCGCCCAAAGACGAGTATATACCCGGCAACATTCCGTCATGGCTCTCATTTGATGGTGACGTAAATGTCGCCAGAAGTGTGGGTCAATCCAAGGAAATCGCTGGATCAGACCAATCTCGAGAGTCCATCTCGTCGAGTGTAGGCGGGAATTTCAATTCGGTCGCTGGATTGAGCAGTGGAAGAGGCAGCTCTCAAACGCAGTTGCCTCCCACGGTACCTGAGAATACTGTATCTGCCTCACAGCTGAAGCAGCTGCAGGATGCTTATGCAGTCAGAATGAAAGCGATGGAGGATTCGTACATGTAAGTTATGTCCTCTTTTGAATGTAGCAGAATACTATGTAGCAGAATGCTCAGGCCGTACACTTGGCTATAGTGCAAAGTTAGTAGAGCTTTCGGCCAAAATGCAACATCCTCAGTCTCAGCCGTCTCTTGACACATTACCACCATCATCTCTATACCGCATTGCGCAATCGCAGTCATCCTTACAAAATCTCAGCACAGCATCAACGCGGAACCTTCCATCATTAATCAGCACTGAGCAAACATTTTCCAACATCCCTGCCACCTCCTCGTCACTCTCATCCTTATCTGGCTCAACAAGCCTCAGGACGTCCTCACCTATCCCAAAACATAAACAAGGCTCAACATCGAACAGCACAGCAGGATCAGCAAGCAAATCGCTACAGAGTTCAAGACCAGTTCTTCCAATGAGAGCATTCACGGCTCATGATGCGAGTTCTGAGAGGCTAAACAAGAATTATCATGCCGAGTTTATGCCACATCCCGGACATGTGAGGTCGCCGTTAAATGACGGTGTCGTAAAAAGTCTTATGGGGAGCGTCAGGAGTTTACGTCACGATGATGGGAAAAGAACGAATGGGAGTGCTCGCTGCGTAGCATCAACTGTCAACTTGTTTGATAATGCACGGAAGAAACCTCCTTGTGCTCCCTATAGATAGTCCTGTACTTATTTCAAGTATTATAGTCCAGATACAGATGTAGATGTTTGGAGAGTCAGACGGAAACGTTGACACGTAACCTACTTGCACTATTCCGGTGAAATGGCAATGACTTGTGTTACGTGATATCAAGGGTCTTATGCATCGATGCCTAGCGCGTGCGTCAATGGCATGGCAATGGGCCAGACGCATTGTAGCCAGCAAGAAAACCGAGTCAAACATACCACACTCAGCAGCTCGGCTGAGTGGAGCCGCGTATAAACGCAGTCTCCAGCAACAGAATGGTATCAAAGCAATGACCTTGTCAAGCTTCAACTTGAATCCTCGCGATGACGATCGTACTTACAGAACTGTCGCGGAACTACTGAAGGAAAGTACATACTATGCTGCAAGGCAGTTATCTCAACCATGCAGCGTTGTTTGTTGCTGTGTTCGGCATGTCTGGTTTTCGATTGTTGCAACATTCAACTCACGTAAACCCAATCACCACAGGAAGCTCATAGTCGCTTTGAACTGGTATACAGGGGATTCCTTGCAAACCATTTGGCCCATGACTTGTTTTCGCTGTACAAGATGAAGGCTAGTCCTGAGAGGATCAGGGCTTGCTACGATCAACACGCTGAATGTGAGCATTTCTCGCCAACACTACCGCGTGCAAGCTGTGCATCTGACGGCCATGTCAAGGCTAGATCTTGAAGCCCCAGCTCCATCCCAACACAAAATCAATGAATCCAATTGGACTCACTATCTAGGCAAAGACCAATACAAGCTCGATTACCGTGACCACTTTGATTCTGAGATCGCCTCTGTCGGATTCAATCCAACAGTTGACAAGTACATGCCACCCCTGATTCCAGCACTCATGTCCGCGGCATTCCATCCATTTATTCATCTCGGATTCGCTCTTGAATTCAATCACCCCTTGGTATTAAGCGAAGCTTTGGGGTACTGGTGCTTTAGCGTCGTAAAACCCAAAACTCTCAGCGACTATTGTCACAGTCGGGCCAAAAGGGGCCTGCTTGATGTCGTTAGAGCCGCATTAACCGATCCAGAGCTGCTGAAACGAACAAAGGACGACGACAAGTTCGGTGTCAGAGCCTACAACGTCCAACAAGATGGCGGGGGAGAGATCATCAACACGTACGTCCAATCGTGGAAAATAAGTAACGGTAACAATCACATCGATTACACCACAATCAATGAACGAGTCAAAGAATTGCGAAATGCAGTACTGCAAGCATTCTTATCAGGCGCTGGGAGTGGCACACGGCCAGAAAAGCTAGATTTCTTTCTCTGCCATGGCGTCACATCCGCTCATGCCTTGCATTGCGTTATAAAGTTTCTGCAAGAGCATCTCCCAGATAGTTTGAATATGCAGGTTGATATGCTCAGGTATTATCTGCAAGGAATTTTGATTACATGCTTTGCTCAAGGTGGAGTGCAAATTCTCACAAACGTTGTGGATCAAGTCAAACTCGATCAGGATGGGGATGAGGAATGGAAGCGCGTGTTTGAATTGGCAATCAACAATACTGATGACCATGTCCCGAAAGCGGTAATTCACGCAGTATGTACAGGTAGGAGAACTCCAATTCACACGCACGATTCCTGTATAGGTTTGTTCCTTCAAACACGACGAGTTGGATTACGGGTTCAACGAGGGCTTGTATCTCAAAGCTGCAAAGGTTACAGTTGCGAGAGTCCCTCATTCTGGATGTTGGGAATTTCATGGTGTTGGATATAAGCATGCTACAAAACTGTAAAAGCCTAATTTTGCATCCCCTGATCATGGCGTCGGTTGGCACGGTTGTAGTGTCTTGCGAATTCAGATTGTCAAAGAGTATGAAAGCCAGATATATATATATATATATCAATTTGTTTCACGAAAGATATGGATTTGAGAGCCATCATGAGCACCCCCCAAGGGTACCCCCTTAACCCAAGGGTACTCAACATAATCAAAGTTTACGGGCTGAACTAGGATTGAATATACATTAGAGACAAACATAATCTGCTAGTATTCGCAGTATACAACTTATATCACATAGATACATCATAAAGCCGCCATTACAACATCTGAATTGTTCTCCATATCCGGGGTGACAGCAACATCGGTTCTCCCTCCCTCTGCATCCTCTTCGTAGTCTCCGGTTTCTTCCAGCAGGTCGACTCGCGGATAAGTTGCCATTATATCAGTACTGGAATCTACCCGTGCCTGCAGCACATTCCCGTCGATTGTACTACTATCGACTGTTATTGGTGTCGGAGCGGTCTCATGTTTGGCAACAACTACCCCTTCGACATTGCCCCCACTTGCCCTACTCTGAACTCCGACAGCGGCATATGGATCTGGGGGATATAAGATATCGAACCATCTCGGCAATTCGTCGCTTTGGTGAAAAGATCGGTAATTTGGTGGACATGGGTATGTAAACCTCGGACCGAAGTTCAGGGTGGCGCATCCTCCAAAGTACGAGCTGATTGCCGGGTAGTATTTGCCTATGTTGAAACTGATCAGTAATGCGCTACAAAAATTGATAATATAGTAAATCCGCATATCCGTGTTTCATACCAACAAAGAGATTGGTAAACGCAACACCTAGATCAACCCCATTTTTGAAATATCTAATCTCAGATCCAACAGCTACATCCATCGGTCTAGCTCTAAAGGGCATATACACCTCCGTTGGATCCCACAGTCTCTTCAGTAACATTTTGAATCTTGCGGGTGGTGGTAGAGATATCGCCACGCCTATAACATCTCCTGGTTGAAAACCTGCTTCATACCCAGGAGGCGCATCTTCCTTCGCAGCAGCTTGATGAAAGAGAGCCCCTTCTGCATCTCTGAAAGAGTAGCTATAAATATCAAATCCACAAGGTGCTTGTAAGTCTCCAGAGATCTGGGACCACCCAATTCTTTGTAACAGGAAATTTAGTGAAAAGCCTGGACCGGATTATAGAATCTGCGACAACAAGAAGTGTTGTTCTTCTACATACCGCAGATGGCCTTTCTCGTATATTGGCTCGTTGATCCTGACCTCAAAATACCAATTACCCTCCCATACTCCATGTGTCGCTTTCGCCATCCTGTATCCTTTCTCATTATATACAGTCAACCCATCTTCAGATATTTTCATTTGTGGAGCTGCATGTGTGGTTTCTTCGCTCATTCGCACCTCCATCTCAGGATTATCAATGTCTGGATACATTGCTACATTGATAGAGTCATAAACAATTGGAGCAATAACTAGTATGGCAGAGAACAAAATGAAGCTTACTAATTGCATTGGGGTCTTCACCGCGTGGTTCCAATGGATGTGCCTTCTTTCTTCTCTTGACACCAGTTTTAGCGCCCTTACGAGCCGCTGATTCCGAATGACCAGTGCTATCACCATGTCTTCTATGATCTTTCTTTTTCTTCTTGGACTTCCCAGACTACGTCGGAAGGATGTCAGCTGAACTGCAAATACGATGGTCGCACCAACTCCTACAGGGGCGACATGGTTCTCTCCAGAAATAGCTGCTAGTTCTAACTCTCGCTTCCTCTTCTTCAGTTTGTCCTTGTTCAGCTTCTTGTCATCGTTCCCACCATTTGAAGCAGCCAACGCGGCAGCAGCAGCTCTCTTCTCCTTGTTCCTTTCATATGACTTTGAGAACAGCCTACCAATGCCAGGTATTTCCACTAGTTTTCCGTCACTAGAAATATCAAATGCTATAACCCTGTTCTTTCTTGCTGCATCAGCAACCTGCAGAGGAAACACCAGCTGATCTAAGGCCCAATATCCATTTTCGGTGTTGAAATGTTTAGCACCTGATATGAATCGCTCTGTGGTCGATAAAACAGAAGCTACAGAATTCCTAACAGAGTCATCTTTCTCTCGAATCCAAAACTTGTCCCAGTTGGTCATAATAAAGTGGCGTATGTCTGATTGCCACTGGTAGAATTTGCGACCGTCCTGATCTATTCGTAATGGATTTGGCTTTATGTGATTAAGATTATAGATGGTTATATGAACTATATCAATCCAGGAGAGGGCTACCCTTTTGATGATTTCGGAGTTGTTGCCTGTACAGTTCTGACATTTCAACCAGTAGAACGAATCCGCATAGAGCGGTTTGTACGCCCAGGTCTTGATGACTTGGATACATTCTAATGACAGGAGATATTAGTAAGATGGTTGACTATGACACATTCCGTACCCATATGCCATCGTTTCCCACAGAGAGAGCAAGGTAACATTGGGAACCTCCTACACGGTGAGGGTGGGGTGTGTCAACCTTCGATGCTGGGGCTAGCAGGACATATCAATAGGTACTTGTCTCTATCTGCCTTATTACAGCACACGTTATCCTAACTCAACATGTTTGCCAGGCCAGGCAGTAAGAACCAAATGTCGCGGATTTGCATCCAAATCCGATGACCAACCTGAGACTTGGAGGGGTCTAGGGTGACCATTTGAGCATCGGCTGGTTTTGGGCGTGGCTTTCTCGGCCTCTTTGGTTTGACTTGCTGCTGCTGCTCAGGCTCGAGACTGTTGCTTGTTTGATCATGACGATCGGTCGCATCCGAATCATTGGTCATGCCATCGGCAG
>QEAN01000203.1:23115-33485 GCA_006535955.1 Synchytrium endobioticum | reverse complement strand
GTGGAAAGTGTTGCGGAGAAGATGCCATGATGACATTGCGGAGTAAACGGACACACACTGACACACGAAACTGCATTAGCTTCCTTGAGAACCTGGCCCGTATCTCCTCGAGCACCTACACCCCCACCGACCAGGACATCTTGTTATGCCGAGTCATGACGACCGGCGTACGAGGCAAGTATTCAGTTTAAGCAGCCATTACGCATTGATGAAATGGAATCCCACTAACTCTCCGTCTCGGAACTTAGAGGTGGTGCTCGAGGAGGAGAATATGCGCATCAAGGTTGTTGACGTGGGGGGTCAAAGGTCGGAAAGGAGGAAGTGGCTACCCTCCTTCGAGGGAGCCACAGCGGTCATTTTTATGGCCGCTATCTCCGAGTATGACCAACGCCTCGAGGAAGCCGAGTCACAAGTAAGTGTCTGCCATCATGTGAAGCTGAACCTAAAACTCACCAACTGTAATTGTTAGAACCGACTGGTGGAGGCGATAACCCTTTTCGGGCAAGTCGTCAACAGTCGGTGGCTCCTGACCTCCCACTTCATCCTCTTCCTGAACAAGGTCGACCTGCTGGCGGCCAAGTATCAGGAGAGGGGGGATGAGTCAGTACGTCAATACTGGCCAGAATACCAAGGTATGCTTCCAAGTTGCGGGTATTGTTGTCATTTCGATGGTGAGGGTCCAAAACTGACATTGCCCCGTCAACTAGGCACATCGTACCAAGATGTGCTGAACTTCTTCCAAGCGAAGTTCTTGGAAGTCAACCAGTCGAAACAGAAGACGGTATGTAGTGGGTTTTCATGTGCCCATTGTATGTGTGGACTCACCTTGGCTAACCTATTCTCGGCTCCCCATTGCATAGATCTACACGCACTTCACCAGTGCTGTAGATCGCTCTTCTATCTCGCTGGTAATTGATAGTGTAAAGATTAATGTGATGAACCAAATGTTCATCAACATTGGTATGCTCTAAATAAAAGAAATATATTACAACATGATGCCAATTTGGTTGGAATCTTAGCCAAAAAATACTGTGCACATCCACTGCGTATGCTCGTCAGTGCCTTGCAATTGCGATCAGGCCACGTTTTAGACTTTCCTTTGCCAGTCATCTCCTCAAAGCTCCGGCCGAGATCCCTGCTTCCTTTCGTATATACCAACGGTCTTTTTGTAGCAGAAAAGCGGTCTTGCATACCGCAAAGCCATGCAGCCTCACGGCTGGTAAGTCACTGATGTTTGCCTCATGCCGTTATCCATCAGGTTCAGCACTGTGATTGTCAACTTGCCCAACAGTAGAAATAGGCCCATGAACACCCCCATAATGCGGAAGTCGGATAAAGGTAGTGCTTCCCGAGCAAGAGTCGAAAGACTCGCTAGGCGGTGTGAAAACCCGTGAAAAAGTGACCCACGTGAGTGGAATCATTTCCATGGATGCTGTTTGGTTGCTAACACTGCACAATACAGGGGTCGTCATGGCAAATTCGCAGGTCCATTGCAGCGACTGGACATTTCACCTCTCAGTCATCTCTGCACCAAGACTACCATGTGCTCCCATCCTGGCACTATGCAGCCTCGTCTTCTTGAGGTCTCTGCCAAGACTGTACCCATTAGTTAGCGTATTGTCAACAACCCGCCGAGACGGTTGGTAGTCAAACGTACAATGACTGTGTATGCATAATGCAAACAGCTTCTATTGAGTGTATTTAACACAGTTCTCCTTCGATGAGGGCGCGCACAGAGGATACAGTATTAGTAGTATGAAGTTTATGCAAATGTTATACTATTTTTCCGCTACCGTCGTTTTCAAGGGTCAAATCTTCCAGACCTTCAGCGCCTTCATCTCTTTGCTTATTCTCCATTTTGACTTCGGCGTTTTTTCCAAAGCAACCAAAGCGATATTCTTTTCGGACATAGGCACTAGTTGAGTACGATTAGAGTTAATACTACGTTCAGCCGTACAAAATGACAGGTCGACCTGGCATCCTGAAGAGCAGCACTTGGATCCAACATAAAGCCATAATGAACGTACCCGTCACCGACAACAAAATCCATCCCATATTGCTCAGACAATGTTCTTGCCAAGTAATGAGCCACACCTATGTCGTCTTCCGGGAGCCATACAGGAGGTAGCACATATTTCAGTGCAGGATTTTGGTAGGCAGTATGGCCCCAGTGCTTGTCAACAATTTGTCGAGACCTTTGAGAAAGTAGGGTATCGAATTTACTTGCTCTTGGCGATGACAGTATCAACTGAGCTTTACTATCGATATTGCCAATACTCGGGACGTTGTTAGTGACATTGGCATCCTCATTAAGTGTGGCTTCGGATTCCGTGCGTATTTCGTTGATGCGTGGATGAATTACTATTTCATCTCCAACAGTACCAAGGGCCTTTCGCTGTTTGGCCGGGGAGGTGGTTCTCGTTAAAGGACCAAGATGACCGTTCGTTTCAGCAACAGACTCGTTGATAACCGACTGACTTTCAGAAATTGGTGGCAGATTCAGCGAGACTCGTTTTGATCCAGCTGGATTGATACTAGCAATGCGCATTTCTGGAGTGTTTGATAAATCGGCATCAACGTTAGGCTTTTTCGGTCTGTCATTGATGGGAAGGCTGCTAGATTTGGGTTCGGGAGCCATCATGATCTGCTGAATCTCGTCATTCTCCAACGCATCAATACTCTGACGTCGCACGCTTCCAAATCTTACCCGTACCCTATCCATGTATAATGTCCTGGCTAAATTATCTAGTCGACTCCTAAATGTAGTAGTCAGGTCCGACGTGGGTGACAGTACTGGCGACGGCGCGTCAACTTGTATTGTGGGTATACTGTCACAATCCATATTGGGAGGCCCATCAACAGGTGTGGATGGAAGTGTTCCTGGTGTATTGGACCCGAGGATCCAATGTTTCTGCTTCCGGTTCAGCAGTGATGATAATGGCAAATACTTCATCAAACGAGCATATCTCTGATGTTCAATGATCCATACAATGCTTGCGACTAACAGTACGACCATGATTATAGTTTGATAGAATGCCTGCTTCACTATTGGAAAAAGTGGGTGTTAAAAGCTTTTGCACGACGTCGTCCACTTTTCCGACTTACACGCAAAGATTCCCAACACTGTCAGTTGGAATAGAATGACACCAGCATATGCATGCCGAACAGCATGAGGGAATAGCAGGCCACCCGTATCATGTGACTTATAAATGGTGAGAAAGTTGTTACGGAAAATTACTATAATCGTGGACATGAGTGAGTATGTCTGAGGACTGCTGTGTGACGACGGCTCTTCTTTATAACTTACAATTAGTGACGCAAAAGTATGCCAAGGTAGCCAATGGCATGATAGGAGCAACTGTTGAAAAGATCACACCGAGATCAAACACTAGAGTGGTGAATGGTATGAGCATGTCCATATCGGGGACGTGTGTTCTTCTTCTATCATCTAAAGTCCTAGGGGTTTCTTGCATAAACTTGGGTATAATCCACTTCTGAATCAAAGTGAAAGCCTAGTTGTTATGTCAACACTTAGTATTCCAAAACATGTACACGAAATCACGGGCCGCAACAAACGTACCTGTATGAGCTCCAGGCCGCCGCCGAGAAATCCTCTCAATAAAACATATGAGGTGAAGAATGTGGATGTTGCAGGTACTCGTTCGGCCAAAGTATCAATTATAGATATTGGATTGTTGATGATAGAGGAGTATGATTGTAAAGCTCCACCGGTCAAGGTAATGATTAAAAAGACGTTCAGAATCTATGAAGACGCACTGTGAGTTTAACTGTTATAACGTGGGCCAATGAAATATAGAAATGACTTGACTTACTAGCAGGGCAAAAAACCGATCTGCGACGGATATCGTTACGTCCACTTTTGACACAACTCCTTCAAACTGAGCCAAAACTATGATTTAATTGACGGGAAATTAATAATGAATCAACAAGAACCGCCGAGCAGCCAAAAGTTGGTAACTAGGTTGCTTACATCTGAAACATAAAGGGCCTAAGAATAGCAGAAGCGAAAGCAATATTGGAGGCACCAACGACTGGAATACACCGACTGCCAATTCACTCTTTGTCAAAAAGGACAACCACGGCACGATAGGAATGACTGCTGAAATATTGGCCAATGCAGATATAAAGGTGGAAGGAAGAGAATAGAATAGTATAAGAACTGCTGAGAGCACTTGTGAAATGTACTTTCTCGAAAGTCTCGACCATGATGGTATGACTAGATTACTCCATATGAGCTCGTCTGGGGGCAGGTCGACACCTGGATAAACAGGTACCATTCCAGTTGTCATATGATACGCTACTACTTGGGAAGCCACTTGTGCATGAGCTGCTGTGTCGAACCTTACAAAGGCGACTGGTAGATTTGGGTGCGTCGTTTTATCAGCGTCTTGAAGGTTTGTTATCCTCGTAGTTAGATCCGCTAGTCTCTGACATAAGGCGCTGACCTCCGTTGGAGGTGTATATACATTTGCTGGTTCACTACGGCCAGTCTTTACAGTCTTGATTATAAACTTCACAATGAGCCTTTCTAACTTGTTAAGGGTCGAGGTTCGCCTCCTGATGTCGGATTCCAGTGTCAAGACGTCCCTAGAGATTGAGTTAAGATATTATGAGTAGCTAGAAGTAGATGTACGATGATGCAATACTAAATCGTATTCGGAATGCCAAGTAAGATGCCGACGCAGGACTTACTTGGCAAAGATGACCTCCTGTACGGGCAAGACGCCCTCGAATATTTCCTGCATTTTAGCTTCACTGGTCAACTCGTCAGGTACATTCAGGAACAGGACTATGCTACTACTTGGTTTCTTGAATTTGGACAGCAACCAAGCATGGCGCAACTTAATAAAGGACTCCAATGCTCTCGAAAGTCTAAACATGGTATACAGGCTATAGGCGACAGTCAAGACGAGGTGGGCCCATAGTCTCCGATCGTCGACGATATTTCCAATGTTGAGCTGCTCCATCCCCTCTAGGCCGGCGCCGCCGGCAACATTGAGCGGCACTAGTATGACTATGGAGAAGAAGGACATGATGGAGAAGAGCTCTACAGCCATCCAGTTGAATCGGGTGAATACGAGGCCATCCAAACCCCCTCTTTGATAAATCTCGACATCGGAAGCGTACAAAGCTCGATAGACCCACGAGAATGGGTTTGTCAGTACAGTCTTTTTCGTGCCAGACTTTCGAGGATCGTAGACTGATCGCAAGACTAGGCGGAGGGCAGAATAGGCAAGTGCCAGCGACAAGCCTATGATACAGTTGACTAGTAGAGAAGATAGGAATGACTGGGTGGAGACGGTGAATCTTGCAGTGGTATTGGAGCCAAAGGGGTTGTCTATTGTTATATTGGACATTGTTTGGAGGTGGTTGTGTCTTGAGGTTAATGAAAGCGATGTCAAGTGTGATGGGATGTTGGCTGCGAAGGCCTGGTCTGTCAATTGGCTTGCTGTAATCAGTGTCTATGTTGCAGGACACTGGTCAGCGATTTCATTCGGGCAGTTTGGCTTGTGGCTTCTCGACTGATACGCGCATGCGATCCGTGCTCATAGGCGGACAAGGACAGCTTACTGCTCCATTGAAGACTCGGCAGTGTAAGCGACAGCAGCTGCAAAAACCAATGACCTGCTCTGGCCTTTTGTAACGCGATGTAGCGATAAACGGGGCGACCGACGTTTCACCTCATCACTGTGCATGGCAAACTCCACACACCCCTCCCCCTCCCCCTCTCCGGCCGCATCAGCCAGGCGCGCACGCACACGCACACGCACACACAACTACATGTGCTACATTCCCTGGCCGAGAGAATTGTGTTAAATCCGTGTATTGACAATCTTGTGAGACGCAACCATTACAAACAACAAAAGATCTACATCACAACACAAAAAGCGAAACAAGTGCCTAGTTATCGTTCTCAGTCCTATACAAGCTCAGATCCGTCAGAATAGCGCGGCCTTGATTACTGGTGCGGGGCAATGATCACTTGGGAAACTTACATAATAGCGATGAATTCATTCTCATTTACTATATATAATATAACACAATATCAGCACTTGCTCAATATCAGCCCTGCATAACTTGAGCAGCACCTACTTTCGCCATCCTGATCCAAATCAAACTCATCAATCATGGCCTGTAACTCCTCATCGTCCAACTGCTCGCCAATTTCCTTGGCGACTCGACGTAGATTTCTCAATGATATTTTACCCGTGCCGTCATCGTCGAACAGCTGGAAGGCTTTCCTAATCTCTTCGATTGGATCCCGATCCAGAATCCGTTCCGTCACTAGTGGGAGTGGGTGGTGGGAGGTGGGCGTGGCTCCTTCCATTCAGCCGAGGGGTGAGCATGGGTTGGGCGTGGTACTTACTAACTTTGTTGAAATCATCAAATTCAATTAAACCATGGCCGCCTTTATCGAATTCTCTTAGAATCTTCAGCACCTCTGCCTTCTTGACATCGAACCCCAGTGCACGCATGGCGACCTACATGGTGGTGGTTGATGTTGGCTGCATCCATGGCCATTGTCACTAGATCAACGGCCACGGATGCCGGACTATGAACATCCAGAGCTCATCCATGAGATGGCCACAGATCATTGTCAGATCAGTGATTGCAAACTGCTTCTTACTTTGAGTTCATGATAATCGAGAGCATTGTCCTTGTCCGTGTCAAACAACTCAAACGCCTCCTTGATCTCCAGTTTTTGCTCATCGGTCAATTCGGGCCGTTGCTGTCGACGCTTGTTTTTGGGATGTAACAAACTCATTCTCCTCCTCCTCGTCGTCTTTGCGGTTCCTCACGAGAATGTACCGCACAGCACAGCACAGCAGCCAAGCCAAGACCGAGTCAAGCATGTCAACCGTGTATATTAGTATAAAAAGACACCCTTTTCGCCCATAATGTACTAGTATAACTCTGAAGCAAAAGTGATCGAGAAAAATATCTTACAGAACGAGGAAAGCAATCCAAAAAAAATCACATATAAAGAGACGGAAGGTCTAGGCGCGTGCCTGCGACAGGTAGGTATGTCCGTCTTGGCCCTGTTGTATTGTCTGTGTGAGATCATGCAACACCCACGTGTGGCCCTACACTTCGAAAAGAATCCATACGTACCACATGATGCACATCCATCTGTTTGATGGCACAGACTTCCATATGCTTCACATTATGAGAAGACTTGGCTTCAGTCTGAAAGTCACGGCTAGTCGCAAGTGCGCCCGTCAGCACACATGTCACTTCCCACCCATCCCCCCCCAAAAAAACCAGTCTAAACCCAGCAATACTCACTCATCAGCACTGGGATGATACCAATCCTTTGGAGCGTACGACGCTGTCTGCGAAAGAGTCTTTGGTACATACGAATCAGCGGTAGTAGAGTGTCCCTCGAATTTGGCACTGTTTGGCACATATGGTACTTTGCCCAAGTCCTTGTTTCGTAGAGGGATTTCCTTTGGAGTGAAGGAATCAGCAGTGGTTGAGTGGCCATCGAACTTGGCCGGGTTTGGCACGTAGAGGACTTTGCCCAGGTCGCGGTTACGAGCTGGAATTTCCTTGGGTACAAAGGAATCCATGCTGGTTGATATACCCTCGAATTTGGTCGGGGGCAAGACTTGAGGCTGAGGTTTATGCTAACATTTGTGGGGTTTGTGGGGGGGGGGGTTCAGATTAAACGCAATTGCTCGATTAGCGCATCCTCTGTCTACAACAAAGTTTACTCACGAGTTTATGTTGCACATCCTTGTGAAGAATGTAGGCTGACGCAGCCGCAGTCTTGAAGTCGCGATCTTCATTCTGCCAAACAGTGTTTGGTGGCGGCTTCATTGACATAGTTCGCACAGCACCCTTCCATGCATAATCAGTGGACTGAGTAGACTTTCCTTCAAACGGACCCTCGGATGGAGTGTATGTAGCAGGCGGTCGTTGATATCTTGCCGGGATAGACCGTTCCACATAATCAGTTTTGGAGGTTGAAACGCCGTCAAATGGAGCATTGGGCAGTGTCAAGTTCAATTCACGGGGTTTGGCATCAGGTCGGTGGTTGCCTGGCCATGGCTTGTAGTCGGCCTTTTGACTCGTGGTACCATCGAATTGAGCAGGGTTGGGCACATAGTTCTCACGATGAGGCTGTTGAATGAGTGAAGAAATGTTGAAAGTTTTAGTATGCATGCCAGCTCGATAAAAAGTTGTTTGAGGTCAATCAATGCCGTCAAGGTGAGATGCACACACTTACAGGAACGCGATCGGGCAAGTTGTGAGCAATGAAAGTATCGTGATTCTCTGTAGTTCCTTGGAACTTTCCACTTTGGGTTGGTACGTATACAGGACGTACACGCTTCACGTCCAATTGATGGGGGTGGAAGGTCCGGTTGTATTCTACAATTCATGGTGATGGGTGATGGGTGATGGGTGATGAGTGGGTATCGGCAAGGATGATGATGGATGCCCATGCTTCAAATCAACTATTTACCAGTAACAGAGTCCAAGGGAGCGCTGCTTTGGACAGCTACTAGCTTACAACGGTGTCTTCCACATGAGCATGCGCCTATCGTTCATTGTGACGGTGCTCAGGTTTATCCGGAAGTCAAAGATGCCGGTCGTTGCCTACCACAAACACATTGCGATCCATTGACTTTCTTAGCTGTGGCCATTGTCGACTCTGATTATCTAAAATCTTACAATTACGTGTTTGACTGATGCTGCAAGCCTCGCGGACGGGTCAGGACGCAACAATAAGCTCCATCAATCAAACCCTCAATTTGGCCATCGACTGCGTTCGCACCAAAGCGGAGAAGTAATGCCAGTACGGGCATCGTCGCCGTACATTTTAGCACTGTGAGTAACACATTTAGTTTTGAAATGCCGTAGAAAACAAGACTTGCGTACATGGCATCACAATGCACACCATGCCGTGTTACATAAATTCTCCGGACACCCAAGGCGACAACCACTGTTGACTCAAGTAGCAGCCCCGCACACTGATAATAAAACGAGCATAGTACACAGCCGTCATCTCTTGCTCCGTGCGATTCATTAGTTGTAGTGTACGATAATTTTGGGTTTGTTAAAGAATACGGTGGAAAAACACAGGTTATTCTTGTCCGCGAAATTGTTGACTAGTAATAACCTAGTTGGGGGAAAAACGCCTCGCGGCTGGAGCATGCGGAGCGACGTTTCATGTACAAAAGCCTAGCATACTCCGGAAATTGGAAAAACTATTATGTTGAGGCCACACGAGTGTGAGCGCCACACAGCCCCGCATACTTATGTCGGCACGCCACAGCCGTGTTGGTTCATATATTTTGTGACACATCTTTTGTACACAAATCGATACACGACAGCGGAATACACATCCATCGCATCGCGAGCACATCTATCAGTTACCTCTGCGCCAATCATCCTAATAACTACTCCAACAGCCATTACAACGAGGCTCGCCCCCGAACACAGGACGGGCGCCGCCAAGTCCTGTACAAGCCCCGCCAACTACGGCGCTGTCATGCTGTTACTGCCCCTAGTCTTCGATGATGAAACCAACATTATGTACAAACATCATACCGCTCTACGCAATGAGTTGTATTATATCTACGATGTGCCTCGAGATGCAAAACACGCATGCTGTAGGAGCTCACTCTCTCCCCTCGGCTTCAGCCGCATCACCGCTATCAGGCTGATCCTCGACCCTTTCATCCGCACTTTCGACCCCATCTTGCTCCTTGGTAGGCTTCTTGAGGAGCTCTTTCGATCTAACGTTTAGCTTCCTCTTTTGTCTCTTTGCTCGTTTCTTTGCCGTTTCTTGTTCCTCAGCTTGCCGTACCTTTGCCATTCGTGCTGCATATTCTAGTTCCTCCTTTTCCTAGATTGTTTCATGGCGTCAAACGGGGTGTCGTGTCGGGTGAGGGACATACCAGCTTAGCCTCTTCCTGAATGGACTTCATTCTAGCATACTCCTTCCTTCTCAGAGCTCTATACACATGGAAATCACCACTGCCGGCACCAGCACTTGATCCTACAGGGCATCGTGCGCATCAGCATGTTCCCTTGTGGGGCCCCTTAATGTCGAGGATGCATACCCATCACATTCATGACAAACTCCTTGGGAGCCCGTCCTCGC
The DNA here is from genome assembly GCA_006535955.1 of Synchytrium endobioticum. Classification (NCBI taxonomy): domain Eukaryota; kingdom Fungi; phylum Chytridiomycota; class Chytridiomycetes; order Synchytriales; family Synchytriaceae; genus Synchytrium; species Synchytrium endobioticum. The sequence goes on along the minus strand of QEAN01000203.1, from coordinate 23,353 downwards.
TGATGTCTGCCTTCACCAGAGGGTATTTCAATGGGTTTGTCAACCTTGTTCATGAGTCTTTCGATGGTGTTTGCTTGCTGTGATATGGGATTTCGTTTTGATGCCGGTCTGCGAGTAGTAGTGGTGGTGGTGGCATCATTATGATCATCGTCCGTATCTGATGATGCGCTTCTTTTGCGAGATGGCGAGGTGGCTGAATCACTCATGTTCGCGGATGGCGGATGGCGGACGGCGGACG
>QEAN01000203.1:12604-23105 GCA_006535955.1 Synchytrium endobioticum | reverse complement strand
CCATCGACTTGTAATGCTTATCCATTACAGCATTACAAGTCGATGGTACTAGGAATGTCCTGATAAGCAGCATTCCATTAATGACTTGTAGGCTGCAACGGTCAATGGATGAGTCCGGCCATATGTGATTTCTGCCGCAACACTGGCTTTCCTAAACCATTCATAGGATCTAGGGCCGTCTACCAGTAGCGATATCTTGGCTACTTTGAGCAACTGGATGGTTTCTATAGTTATTCTTCCGCAACTCCCGTAAACCGAGACAATGGACTCCAGGGTCTCTTGTACCGCGTCATAAGCTGCTGACCAGCTTTGAATCTGTATGTACCGATCTTCAAGAGCTCGTCTTATTGTTAATATGTCGGTCGCACCATCAGAGTGGTGACGTAGTAGTTTCGACGCCTGCGCGAGGAGTGTCACGGCGTCTATTCCATGTCGATTGCACGTCAATTTGCATGCCCGCAATCTGCAAGAATGCGACAAAGCAGAGTTAATACCTTGATCTGATCTACACGACGATGCGAGTGTATACAAACGTCGGGCTTCTGCGATCTCGGCTCGCACTAATGGCCAGTGTTTCTCATGAAACATTCCACACACAATGCACTCTGGTTTTTGGATGTGGTCTAGGCATATAATTCGCAAGCCATGAGCGGTTGCATCAAATCGTCTAAACAATGGCTGTTTTGATTACACATCACATACCCCCAACATCCACATAGCGACCTCTGCCAGCACACATCGAGTTTGGACATAAGACTCGTTGCCTAGCATCTAATTCCTACAGCCTTGCAGAGTCAGTTCTCTGCAGAGAGAAAACCGAGACCTAGTTCACTCACAGCGCCAGCTAGAATCGGGCCGCAAATCTCACAGAAGCAGTCAAACAAGTATTGACTTTTCAACGCTCTACGCCTATCTACCATAGGTTCCTCAATTGCAACATAGGCTAATGATAACTCTTCTCCTTTCTCGATTGGTCGAGCGCATTTGAGACGGACAGCAGACCCATGGAAGAATGCGAATGTGTTTGGTCGACATGAGTGATTGACCATTGCCAGCGTCATGGGATACAGTCCTACTCCAACATTGACGGTTTCCTCGTTTGATATGGAATGTGCGTTTATGGATAAGCAGCAAACTAAGTCGAGTAGTTCGTCGGGGGGAGGGCACTTTTGAGGTGTCATAAATTCCGTAACTATGATGGATATGGCAGCGAATTGTTCTTTAGCCTCTTCTTTGAATTTTTTTCTATCTAAAATGTGTGGGCAATGTGAATAGCTGATGGGCTCAATAGTGGCGTTGAGCACATACGAGTTTGGAGACGCGCAAGCACTTTGAACTATGAGATGAAGCAGGGTATCAGCACCACGTCTCGCACCCAATCAGCCGACAATCGCAATGGACCCACCGATTCAGGCGTCCTAATTCTTTTTTGCAAGAGTCTAGACGCGAGCCTCACTGTAGTGCCAGGTCTTCTTGGGGAAACTCGTCTGAGGTTGCTACATTCGTCTCTATGGTCGGTCCAGTCTTTTCTTTGACAATGGCGGTTGCAGTAGACGAAATATGAGCAGGCTCCACATTTGAAGAAGGCGGGGGAACCGAAACAGAAAGAGCATGTGGTCAATATGTAGGCATCATGGACGACAGCGGCATACGCTGCTTCCGCGAAGAGCGTTTCTCCTAAATGAGGAATTTTGAATCAGTAAAAAAAACCAGAGAAACGTCGAATGCTAAATTGAACAGCTGGCAACAGCAGATGAGCAGTATGCAAAGCTATGACCCCCAGACCTCTCTGTCTTTTTGGCAACGAGCAGCAAGGAACCTACCACTTTTGCACTTGTCAGCAGCGTATAAGCCCTTTCCTTTACTTCCCGCATCTCGTAGCTCCACTGCCGCGCAGGTGCCGGGGAAAGTGCTCGCAACGCGCTCCCCAGCGGACGCTTCACGAGTCATTGGTGTGTGCATCGTCTTCTTCCATAACTGAATTATCCGTCTTATTGCATGCTGCAAACTAACCACAGCGATTCGGGCATCCCGCAAAGGACGACTAGGCATACATAGCATCCGCGACATAGCAATGAAGCGTCGTTCAGAAGCAGAACATCAGAGCAAGGAGGAGTTTATGGATTTCATGCCAAGTCAAGGCGGTGCCGATGGACAAGAGCAAGTAAGTCATACATACGCTATACATGCAGCTTGTCGGCGTGTATATGGGTCTGGCCCATTCTATGTTATAAGTGCTGATGTCATGCCCCTTCCATCGCAGGGAACTTGGAAGGTGGCCGCCAGCCAAGAAATCTCTCGCCGACAGTGAGCCATGGAATCCTTTCGCAATACCTACTCTCATTGAGTCTTGACTTCATCCAATCGCTAGGATCAAGAAGCCCGCTTCAAGAAGGGCCATGGCCGCTGCCTCATCCACTCCATCGTCAGCGGTGCGTTCCCACAACAAACGATGTGCATTGAGTACTAATGCTTCTGACACTGTCCATTCGACAGGGATCGGGATTCGCCGGGTTTGCAGGCCTCTATCCGAATTCCACCCCCGCTCCCTCTGCTGTTGCTGCTGCTCCGATGCCTTCCTTCAACTTTGGAAATGTCACAACAGACAGTCGCGACAAACCACAAGCAATCGTATTCCCATTACCAACAACTCTGTCATCAACCGTCCCATCAGAAGGAAACGATTCCTCGAAGTTTGCATGGACACCACCGCCCCCACCACTTGCGACCAGCGGAGGCCAACCTGCCTCCTCAATCGCTTGGCCACCTTTTTCCCATTTACGAAAGAACCCGACGTCTACTATAGCAGCACCATCGCCGCCAACAGTTTCACCCTTCAATCCATCGGCATCTGTACGTTTCGTAACAAACTGTGCATTAATTAATAATGCTTCTAACGTCGCGATCCGACAGGGAACTGCATCCACCGCGTTTGGAGGCTTCTTCCAGAATTCCACACCAGTTGCAACGGCTTCTATGCATTCTTTCACGTTTGCAACTCCCTCAACGGACAGTAGCAACAAACCAACAGCTCCATCAACTGCTGCTGCTTCGTCCTTCACGTTTGCAACTCCCTCAACGGACAGTAGCAACAAACCAACAGCTCCATCAACTGCTGCTGCTTCGTCCTTCACGTTTGCAACTCCCTCCACGGACAGTAGCAACAAACCAACAGCTCCATCAACTGCTGCTGCTTCGTCCTTCACGTTTGCAACTCCCTCAACGGACAGTAGCAACAAACCAACCGCTCCGTCAACAGCTGCTGCGTCGTCGTTTAGGTTTGCCAATCCCTCAACGGACAGTAGCAGCCAACCACAGGCATTCGTTTTCACCCCAACCGCATGGACACCTCCATCCCTTTTTGGAACAAAGGCGACAGCAACTGCAGTAGCACCATCGCGACAACCTGATCTGTCAGGTATCCCAGTTTCAACCTCATCAAACCCGCAATTCAAAGAGATGGCGCGAGATCTCATGGGTCTGAATGTATCCCTGAAGAAAGCCGTAGAAGATGCTATAAATACTTCGGCTATTGCTGATTTATCAGCCCTATTCCGTAATTATCGTGACTACCGTGAAAATTTAGAAGCCAAGCACGCAGTCGCCATGCAGATACTGAACGTTGAATCAAGAAAAAGCGGGGGCAGTAGTGACACAAACCCGACTGGAAACCAGCACAATAGTGATAGCACTGGTAAAGAGGCGTCTTCATTGACATTCCTTACGGGCGAATCTGGAAGCAGTAATGCTACGAAGCCGTTGTATCCCAGTGTAGGAACACCGCAATTCCTGCTCAGTAGCATGTCATCATCGAATCCCAGATCTTCATTTACAACTGCCACAATGCCACCAGCATCACAGCCATCTCCCACTCACTCGTTTTCAGCAGATTTCTTCAAAATGCCCGGCACGACCACGGCCGGACCATCAACCGCCACAAAATCTTTGGACTCGCCTACACCCGCGCAGTCCAGCAGTGGTGCTGTTAATAGTAGCTTCGCACCAATGCCTCCTTCCGCTTTAACTACTAGCAATAACACGGATACCAAAACATCTGGCGTTGGTAACGAGGTCGAACCCCGTCGGATCGACGCAACCAGTAACAGGTCACCTTTTGCAAGTTTTGGCTTCCCTCCTGTAGCAGCAACAACATCCGCTACGTCGTCCTTTCCATCATTTTCATTCAGCAATGTTCCATCACAACCGTTTGCGTCCTCGGTGGTCAGAAAAGACGATCAAGGCGGCGACGATGTAGCAGGCAATGGCGAGGAAGCCATGCCACCAGAGCCCCAACTCGAAGTAAAGTCGGGTGCCGGTGAAGAAACTGACAAGACATTATTTGAATCTCGATCCAAACTATTTGTTTTCAATCCGGAAGCTACCGAGGCTGACAAGAAATGGAGGGTTGCCGGTGTTGGTGACATGAAGGTGAATGAGGATGTGAAGACGAGGAAAGGGAGATTGTTGATGAAGGTTGAGGGTGGCCTCGTTGTGTTACTGAACTGTAATATCTTTGCGGGATTCCATGTCTCGGTTGCTAATGATAGTAAGGACGCCAGGTTTCTGGTACCAGTTAAGGGATTTGCTGGTACTGCGGCTTTGGAAGGACCCAAGACGCAAAATACGATGGTACAGTTTATGCTCAAGTTCAGGAGTCATGAGCTAGCGAAGCAGTTTGGTGAGACGGTGAATAACTTTCCCAAATACGCAGCTTAACAATGTAAATACAATTTTGACAGCAAAAGTAATTATAGCTGTAGGGTATAGATAGAATGGCGAGATTGTGGGCATAATCTCATCCATGTTACGAATCAGGGATCCCTCGCTTGCGCACGTAGCCCACCTTACTATATTGCATTGTACACAAACTCTTGTATTTTTGCCGGAAGTCTTGTACTAAATTTAATAGTATGGAGAAAGGATAAGTATTAGATACATTTGTTACGTGTACTAGTCCTCATCCATCTCATTCCTCAAGGCGGCCTAATTTTGTGCAGAAGCACGATATCAGACGAGCAAAGAAATGAGGGAACAGAAGACTGATGAGCGAGTACCTTTGCTAACCCCTCAGCCTCTTCGACTATGTCCCTTGGGACGAATTGATGTCGACCTTTCGATTCGTCACAAACCCAGCTAACCTCTAGTTCAAAATCCTTATCTTTTACATCATCGTGAGCTGTATGAATACTATGAATTGCAACAGAGCAGCGGGTCAATGGGGTTCCGTCACGGCAAAACGAGCACACCTAAATTTGAAGTGCAAGCAGCAACATACATTCGAGCAGCTTCTTTTACAGCTTCTCGAACAGTCATTTCCGAAAGTTTGAGTTTCTCGATTTCGGTTTTAGCTACTTGTTTGCCCTTTCCGACTGCTGCACCATAGTATCCCTGTCAAGAGCGCGAGGACATGTCAGAACAAGGCACTACATTCTACACAAAAAGAACATGTATAATCACGTACATAGTATACTCCGGAAGGCTCGATAACATATAAGCCAGGTCCTGTCTTATCCATTGTTCCCAGAATCGTTGATACACCGTATGGTCGGACGCTCGAATAGAGCGTGTATGCTTGCACATGCTGAGCTAGTCGATCCGCAATAGCCTAGAAGCGACAGTACAATGAGTCATAGCGGGTGCGTGAAGGGAAGATATAAAAACATGCCTTGCCAGGAATCGGCTCTTTATACATTTCACGATAGTTGGCAGTTTCCTCTCGTGTCTTGTTTGCTATTGCTCGGCCGTCTGCCCACAGGCCAGAAGTAGCCTAGTTGGGGGTAAAAACATGTGTCAGTGTGCTGTGATCGTGGACAGAGGAGGACGCGGACGTACGATTCCGACGTGGACATCAGCCGTGGCGATTCGGTGGTTGACGCCTGGAACCAGGAGTTTGGAGTGGATCAGTTTTTCCACGGCGAGGACCACGCCGTCTTTGACTCGTAGCCCGATGGCTGTCCTGGGTCGTGAGGAGTCGTGGGTGATGAGGTTTGGTTGATGATGATGGACACAGCTGGTCCATTATCGTGGATACGCACCCGCTGTTGTCGACGGCCTTTAGCGCATATTCAGACTGGAATACTCTTCCATCTGGAGAATAGGTGGATGCTGACAGGTCGTACTAGGAGTGTTACGTGGTGGGGAGGTGAGTTTTGATGCCTCAAGTCATGATGCTGGTGCACTGAGAATGCATTTACGCCTGTTCCTATTGAGCTCATGGTGGACTGTGCGACGGAGCGACGCAGGAAGTGAAGTGGGCAGCTTTGTCAAGCAGTTTAAATGTATGAAAATAATGATAATATTGTAATAAGGTAGAGTGGGATGACGTGGTGTGCAGAGGAGCGCAGGCGGAAAGGGACGCGATATGCATAGAGCATAGGCTCCAGCAGCACGTCGCTGACAAGCGATGCTGCCACGTCCGTTGATCGCCTATACAGTCGTGTCATGCATCGTCGCTCTGTTTTCATTGCAACAACGTCAACGGGTGCGTATAAAGGGTCCGCATTATAGCAGAAACCAGCTGGAATTGTCCAGTCATTGCCGTATAAACAGCCATGGCTCCATTCGTAATACCCGCAGAAATGTTCTTCAAGTATGTCTTGCTGCCATCAATCTGAAATCAAAGCCGATTTAATTATATTGCCTTGGAACGGCCACCGAATTCATCCGGCATATCTGCATTCAATCATAGCCTAGCCTGTATCGGCCTCATTGGAATAGGCATGCGAGAAGCAGTCAGGGCATACCAAAAGTACGAGAACTACGGAAAGGTAGAGGCCACAGGCATTCAGCGCTGATGTCCTCAAGGCATGTGTGAGGCCTTCCTCACTGACGCACCGACAAGCGCATAGCCAAAAAGGTGGAACGTAGACACTTGGGATAGGAAGATGATGGAGCGCGACAGCAGGTTGACGGGGAATGTCAATAGGCAGATTGTAAGTTGATGCGCTGACCAAGGACGTCGTCAGCCCCTAACGCATGCTGATACGTGCGTTGTATCTCTCCCTAGGCTAACGCAGAAGCTCCGCCAGAATTCAAAACCAACAGCGCATGGGAGTTAGAACGTCCGTTCATGTAGATGAGGCAATCGCTTGTTGTTTGTCATGGCCATCGATCTCTGTTATTATGTTAATACAATGGAATGCTTTGAATCTGCCCATACAGTCGGTCCGAGATGTCCCATGCCCTTGGTCATTAGTTGTAGTACGAATTAAAAGGCGTCAACTTGAGTTCCGAACATCGCGGCTCAAAAAGAAACAACGGCAGCATGACCATTGAAGCTCCAAGAGAGTTGTTGGCGCTGGTACAAGCCTTTCTGATCACCGTCGATGCAGCGAAAATAGCATCCAAGTTCTCTAAAAAGTTTCACTTGGTAATGATTGTACTTTCTGCTTTTTTTCTAGAGCTGGATGTTGACATCCTGCTTTTCCGTTTAGACACCAGAAGAGATTGCTGCTGCATCCAGAGGAAGATCTCTCATTGATATCTACACCAAGACGTCCGAAACACAGTACGATTATGCCGTCAGACACAACATTTGAGCGACATCATGAGTGACATCTGGCCCTATGTAGGACGGCATTGGACGAGGATGCATTGAAACTTGAAACATCAGAAGCGCCAGTGGAACAGACGCAACCGGTGAATGGCGTCTCACACGGTTGATTCCTTGAATTTGACCCATGGTCCACCGACGTCCACCCTGACAACCTCGTCACATAGAGTCCACTGAAACAGCAGCGAATGGCACTCAACAGCATCGAGAGCTCAGGAAGTCCAAGAAGAGAAAACGCTCAGCTAGTGATAATGGAGAGGCTACAATACAAACAACGACAAATGAGAGTGCGAATGGAAATACTCTGACCGCCAACACGCCAGTTAAAGGCGATGTAACCGAATCAGCCCAAGCTAAATCGCCTTTAGACGCAAGCAATACGAATGGGTACGCGGACTTTCCACGGCTTGTCCATTACTCTGCAATCTAATCCATTCGCGGACATTAGGCAGCTAGAACAAAGTGGGCAAAAGAAGAACAAGGAGTGTAAAAAAGGGACGCCATTTCAACGTGTAAAAGCGGAAGAAGTCACCTTTTTAGATGAACGAGTAAAGGATAATTCCGTGTTCACAAAAGTACGTGTCAAAATCTTCGACGTTAAATGCCCATTCATCTCTGTTGCAACTAGGTTGATGAGTATGGCATGCAAGCATGGCAGGAGTTAAGTGTTACCCGCGGTAAAGGGTTTAGAGCTGAGAAGCAAAAGGTACGTTCGTGATTGCTTACGTGGACCTTGTTTCCTGATATGTTCTGACGTTTTAAACCCCTGATGCAGAAAAAGAAGGGCTCATATCGAGGGTAACTTTGTGCTATCTGGATCCTTTCGTCGTTCAATGTGATTCTGACGCGTCACTCACACCTTTTACAGTGGAACGATCAACACATCAATCAGCTCGTCCGTCAAATTCAAGTACTCTGATGACGAAGCATAGGTTTCTGGCTGCCGCTTGGGTGTTTTGCGTAGTATCATCGGCTATTTGTATTGGATGTTTGGACCGTCTTGCACATAAATCAGAATTTTTTTGAATTGGGAGCATTCGACACAATGATCAAGTTGGTGACATTTGACGGCTTCAACACGCTATGGAAGCTGAAATCAGCACCGGGTGCCATTTACGCGAGCCTAGTCAATAAGCGGTTCAATACGCAGTTAGATGTCGATGCTTCGTGAGTCTGAACTCTGATTGCTTTGTGGTCAGGCTTGACACTTTAATGCAGTGCCAAGGGCTTCCTTCCTGCATACAAAAACGTCTCCAAGCAGTACCCAAACTTTGGCTTCAACACAATCCGGCCGTATGGATTCTGGAAGTTGGTTATTTTACGCACATTGCAAGCCGGTGGGTATACACGGTCACTGCACGATGAGCAGGTTGCAGAGATGCTGTACCAGCACTTTACAACAGCGGAGCCATACTCTCTATACGATGACGTGGCCCAATGCTTGCAAGGACTCAAGAGGAGCCAGCTCAAAGTTGGACTGATATCCAACTCTGACTACAGGACAGGTGTGAGCCTACCGCTTCCAAGACGTCAAAGAAACTCTGAACATGGATATGCTCATAGCCTTGATCTTGAAGTCCCTCGATATCCACCGCTACTTTGATGTCATCACAATCTCTGAAGTTGTTGGACACTGCAAACCCCATGCCGAGATCTTCAAACACTGTTTGAGCCACGCGAATGTGGCCGCGGATCATGCTCTGCATATCGGTGATGATGTCCATGATTACGAGGGTTCTTCGAATGTTGGGATGAAAGCAATCATGATCAAGAGAGAAGCAACTGTGGTGATCAGTGGTTGCGATATTGTTCTGGATTTGAAGGATGTTGTGGAACGTGTAAAGCTGTTATGAGTATAGAAACTAGTTTGCTCGTCGAACACATGAACGGACGATCGTACACATGTCATACGTCTGAGACATTTTGTTTTTGTGGGCACCTTCGTCTTGGGTGGTTGAAGCTGTTGCAACTCCATATTGATCCAGTCAGCCTAGTACGACCATCTTTGAAAACTGGAAGGAATCCATCCACATCCTCATCCACTTAAAAGAACGACCTGGCAGGCATGTCGACAATGCTGTTGTACCTCTATCTGCTCAAAGGACTGGGGAGACAGCTGACGCCTATGAAGAGAGAATGGAACCACTCGCATCGGACAGGTTCCGAGATGCTCTTCTCGTGCGACAAAATGTCGTACCGGTAGTACAAGATCAACTGAAAAGTGACTGGACAGCGTCCCAAATGATGGATCACCTTACTACTACCTATGGAGGCACTACGGCGGTAAATCTCTCGGTGAAGTGGGAGGAATACCACAATTTCAAAATCACCGATGATGACAACCCTACCGATGTAATAGCCAAAATCCAAAAATTGCATCAGGAGATGGTGGAAATATGTAACACGGTGACGAACACGAAACCGATGCCCCTTTCGCCCTCCTTGTAGCACTTGGTTTCGTCATTACTGACTTGTGGTCTCTTGATAGGGAGGCTATAGAAGCGGTTCAAAAGCGATTAGCTATACAGGGCCCAGGTATTTTCAGACTCAATAGTCTAGGTACACACAATTTACGCTTTTAACATTGTCGTATCTAGATATTGATCAAATGCCTGCATCCACGACACCAATAGAAGGTCAGCATTACGAATTTATGGCCATTGGCATGCATATGAGTGACGTGGATGAAGCATTCATCAAGTACTCAATAGGGGATACCCCAGCAGACAGAAGTAGTGGCCCATTAGTATTGCCCTCTCCCACATTGGGTAATCTGAAAGATGCAGAACAAATTGTGACGAATGCATCAAGAACAAAATATGGAAGAGATCAGTTACTACAGTCGCTACATCAAGAAGTAAGTCTTTTCCCACATCGGGACCTGTCATTGCATTGTAACAACTGACATTGTTGCTTGCACAGCGATATCTAGAGGCTCTGCTATCACTA
>QEAN01000202.1:4037-36335 GCA_006535955.1 Synchytrium endobioticum | reverse complement strand
AATAATTTAGAAGGCAGTTGTCTGTACCTGGCAGCAATGTTGCATGATCTTGCGGTTCAAAGAGCACGGAAGGCGCTCCTTCAGTGCCCAAATTCCGACATATTGCCTGAACTACTTCGACGCCGAGAAGCGCTGTTTGAAGCCTACAATAACGCTGCCAAGATTGTGGGTGTTAGGCCTCAGCCAGGCCTAAAAGACTTGTTCGATATGACGGAACTTGACAATACTGTGGCCTCTCTAGAAGCAGTTAGTTTACATACCGGTTACACGGGTAATTGTTTGATTGGCTATGGCGACAAACATGTCTACTCACAAATCTCCCCGTATACGGCTGTAGGTGCACACGAAGGTATCTACAATCCTGGTACTACAAACCGAAGGGCAGGGTTGGGCATTGGAAGCAGTGCCCATCTTGAAGGTAGTTCCAGTTCAAGCAGCAGCTTGAACCGCGATGCAAGTGGAGATCGTCTTCCTGCTGGTAGAAAGGGTTGGCGTAAACGCTTAGGGCTTTAGGGGGGCTCGCGCTTGTGAGACTTGAATACGAAGCTCATGCACAAATAGAGTAACGGAAGTACCAGATCGTGTTCTGTGTCATAATGTCGCAATAAACATTATGATAATTTGCTGTTTTCGAGGGGTGCCGAATTCCATTTTTTTTAGCTTTATATTGGACAATCGGCGAGTCCCAGTGTCGCAGATCTGATCCAAACCTCACAGTGAGATGATTGTGAAGGAGATTGGAGGGAGCAAATCAGGTTATGATGTAGTGTTACTTGAGATTTATGCTCCAGGTGTCGTGGTCTTGCATCGACGGTGTGAAAGGTTCACAATCCAGTGTGTGACGATTATCCTGCGTTCCTGTGCATTGACAGTTCTTAATGATGCTACCTACAACAAGCCCACCCGTTCAACTTGTTGGTTTCTTCTTATGTTTGTTCTCTAATATATCTGTCAATCTATATAACATGTGTCTAAGCGCTCATCATTCACTTCCACGTCACTCGCACCACACATTACATAAGCACCACGCACATTTACATGTCAAGACAGCTTTCTTTGCGTTGTCGTAAACAAACTAATGTAGGTTTGCTGGACAGGTGAAAAAACTCGGTGCGGCAGGACAAGGAGTTGAACCTTGGACTGTTATACCCATCTGCGTTCACGATTCGTAGAACTCCATCGGGAACCTCTTTCTGCCGCGGGATGCAGCCTTGACATCCGCCTTAATACCTTGGTCCTGTCGAGCATGGTCGTCTTCTGATTGGGTGATTCTTACAATTATAGACAGCTCTATGGTATAGACGGGTGGCGACCTCTCAACGGAGGCAATCTCCGACCCCGATATATATCACGCGAGATCTTATTGACCAATCAGAGTTGGATGGATCGGCGTGATCCATCGGCTTGTGACTCAATAACAAGTGTGAGCAAACTATGGGATACACAGCGTATATCGCTCTGAGCCGTCGCTTTGTGCGTCTATCGTGTTTGTACTTCACTCTCAGTCAGTGATTTTGTCAACCGCACTTATGTGTGTTGTTACGCAGCCGAACAAAACAGAAACTCAAAAACGTCTACATGTTAAGACGTGACCAATAGATGGAGGATTCTATATTTATAATTGACTTACAATGTCACCACCGGATTACTGATTGAAAAGAGAATTATGTCTAGGGGAAAAGGGGAAACTCTTCCGGTACAAAATCTACTATGGACAATATCAAACAGGCATTCAGAACTGTTCGGGATCCGACTCAGGAGAATCAAGACAGGTTCGCGACACTATAGCAGCTGCGGCCTCATCTCCCATCGACTTTAAACTGTCTAGGAGGTTGTCCAGTTTAGACATTGCTGCTGACAATTCAGATGACGGCGATAACAAATTTCCTGTTGCACTTGAAGCGCCTGTCCCGCCACTCATAGCTTGCCCGAAATCTCTACTAGGCGGCTGTTTAGTATCTCTATAACCACTAGTGAGTATCGGATGTAATACTTGTTGTGGCAGGTGTTGTGTCATGAATTGCGGCCGGTAGGGAGATGGTGGCGATATCAGCGGTGGTGACCTTGGTGACGAGAGTATGTCCGAGTGACATTGTGAGGGTCGGCGCATTGGCGTCATTTGAGGGTGTGATGGTAGGCGGGGTGGGGTCATTTGCTGCTGCTGTAATTGGGTTGGTGACGCTTTGTGGATTGGTGTTGTCGGTTCCTCTCGCACAGTGGTCAATGCGTCTGGTGACTTGTCGTCAGCGAACGGTGCTCTCCTCTATCGGAAAACTGCGGGCACTTAGGCAACGTACAGACCAAAATTTACTGAGTCACTGGGGAGTTCAGTGATCCATACCTGGTCTGCGCTTCCATTTGACAAATCCTCGGCACTGGGCAAAGCAACAATCTCGTGATAATTGGCGCCTTCCTCGTCCGTCAACACATTAGCATCAGCACTGCTGGACACATAACAGCTAGGTACCCATCCTCTTCTACCACCATGCTCAGCTAGAACCCAGTGGCGATATTTTTTCTGGACAATCAACACATCGCCTCTCCTCACACTCATTTCATTGGGCGACATTCTGACGTAGTCGTCTAGAGCTAGACCCTTCCTAGGCAAATCGGTAGCCGCAAGTGTGGTATCGTTACTACTGTTGAGACTATTGTGGTCGTTTTCTTCCAGGAGACAACCTTCTGGAACCCAACCACGAGTTTGACCATCATAGAATTCGGCGACACACCATCCAGACTCCTTGTGTAGAATTGTGAATCGATCACCAATGTGAATATTTAACTCATCATCTCGTTCGGCTTGATATTCATATATAGCTACAGCTGAGTCAGGTGCTTGTTTCAGAACGATTGATGGCGACTTAGCAGGTATTGCGTCATGACGTTGTTGTTGGTGTTGTGCTGGCTGATGTGATAGAGCAGAGGCAGGCAATTGAGCTAATTGGGTAGCATTACTTGAATGCGAGGAAGTTGTATTGAGCCCAGTCATTGATGCGGCAGAGCGACATGGTACAGTTGCTTGTTGTTTGATGTGTTTGAGGAGAAATTTTGGTGCTTCTCCCAAATCCGTCAATTGTTTTTGCAGTAGCATCGGCTTTTCATCGAATCGTAGACATCGTTCTGACCCATTGGACCTGACGAATATGGCGTAATGCCCTTGCCCTTGGAATATTTTGTATTTCCTCAATGCTACCTATTTGGCATGATGTATTAGATCGTGAATAGATGGTTAAAACGGAAGAAAGAAGATGAGCAAGACAAAGCATACTGGTAACAGATGTCGACACGTGTCGGTGAAAGCGACTTTAAACCCCTTGAATGATTCAGATTCATGACCCGGTAATCCGTCGGCGTACAGCCTCAGCGTGGTAATTTCAGAGTCAGCAGTGGTCTATAAGCGCCATTTTGATTGAGTATGTATCCTTTGCAATATGATTTCTTGAATCCAAACATACGGGAAAGGGAGATGCAAAGTCATTCTGCAGTGGGGAAGTAGGAGATGCAGAAGGAGTGGCAAAAGAATCAATAGAGTTTGATTTGTTGAACTTGCTTGAATGTGATTGTTTCAAGGAGGCGCCTGAGGAGGAAGTCGAGAGTGATCCACTCAATGACTTCAAATTCGACGGAGATGTTCTTAGCGGGTCAACGCTCTTCTTCCGTTCACCCTTGAAATTCTGTTTAGGCACAGAATGTTGAGATCAGCAAGAGACTAGGAGTTTCCCAGGCGTTTGTTAAGGAAGACTGACCTTGTACTCAGCTAGCAACCTCCAAACGGGACTGAGATCAGATTTCAGTTGAGCTAGTTCATTAGATACACGCGTCAACTCTGAGCTTAGGTAAGCAACCAAGACATCTGAATTGGTGGTGGTAAGCAAGCGAATGCATGTAAAGGGTGGATTGTTGGTAAAAACAGACCTCGTTCCCTGATGATGTCAGCCACCTTGTGCAGCTCTTCGTTCAAAGTGGTGTGAGTAATCCAGTGACCGGCCTATAATGATGTAGGTTTGATTTTAGGGGCATATTTGACAGCAGCACGGAAGCACGAGCGAATAACGGACAACATACTCTTCCCTCGGCCCGATGGCCCTTGAGTACGCTTTCAGGCACGTAATCGTCGGGGGCAATGGGTATATCATGGTCGATTTTGTAGTCGTACAGCTTCTTGAGGAATGCAATGCGCTGTCCCACAGATTGGAAACCCAGTTCTCGAAGTAAGATGTGATCAGCATGGATGAGGACGTCGCCAGTGATTTCCTGCTCTATTGGTATAAGGTATCAGTTGGTAAGGGCATGTACTGGGGCCGCAGAAGGGCGAAAGCACTGCACTGCACTGCACGCACGCATACATGCGTGGTGGTTTGATGCAAGCGCCCGGCATACCAATGAAGATGGTTTTGAAGGAGGCAAATCCGATGTCCTCAACCCATGCGCCGACTTGGTTAGCATCCCATCGCTCCATGATTTTTTACCTATGGCCGGGAGGAAGTTTATATTGTGGTGCGTGCTTTTGCTTGCGTGTTCGCCTGCCCGTCGAGCCTTCCCTACCCCTACCCCTACCCCTATCCCTATCCCCATCCAACCCTGGCGAGATAGGGGGAGACGTCATCGGTGGGTCTGTCATTCGATTCCCGCGCGAGACTGGCTTTATTTTCTGACTCTATGCATCTGCACAAGTTTTTCCCGACATTACCAAGGGACAATCTAACGTACAATGTACCGCCTCCACATTGGCCATATATACCACGTGAACGGCCGCTACCCTCACAACCTGCTATTCTGTTCGTCCTCCAGCCATGTAGCATAGAGGCTGCGATGACAGCGACCAACCACATCTGTGTTATCGTATCCAGTCTTGCGGCAATCGGCATTGCATACATGCTGGCAATGGTTGAAGCTGTCCCTCTCTTGCAGCCACATAAGTGTATGTGCACACAAGAATCAAGGCACCGAGCAATGGATCATGTCACGAACAATGAGGCGTCCGAGGACACAGACCAAACCATCATTGCCTCGGAAGATGTCGCTGAAGTCGTCCATGTCTGCGACGACGGCCCTGAGCCCATGGATGAAGACGATGACATGGACGACTCCGTTGCGGGTAACCTTCCTCCCAATTACATTGCAAGCTACCCAGGGACTGACCCTTGTTCATCTAGATATCGAGGTAACTGAGGCCCGAGCTGCTGATCAGAGTCTTCCTACAGACGACTCCATCCAAGCATTCACTGATCATCACGGTACATTCCCCTCCATGCCCGACCACAAAAAAAGAAGGGCCTTCCTAACCCAATCGCACGCCTAACGCCCTAGAGCCCGTGTACTCTGTAGCAATCAATCCAATGAATCCATTGATGGTGCTAAGTGGCGGTGGGAACGATCAAAGCTTCATCTGGCGATTGGACACGGGTGAGAAGGTGTTCGACATACCACGTAAGTCCCCGCCTACACACGCGTGCAAAACACGAGGCCTGCCACACTAATTAACCCCTCGTTCCATAGCGCATTCCGATTCGGTATCAGGCGTCCAATTCAGCAATGACGGCAGGTTTGCTGCCAGTGGATCAATGGATGGTAAAATACATGTAGTGTCAACGGACAACGGCAATCTGATTGCCACTGTCGAGGGTCCCAACGAAGTCGCTGTAAGTACCCTTTCCTCAAACTCTGCCGGGTTTTATTGCCCTTTATGGATAATGTGTTTACGACTGGCTATAGTGCCTGGAATGGCATCCGCGAGGAGCTGTGCTATTAGCAGGAGGAGAAGATGGCAGTCTTTGGATGTGGGCACTTCCCGCTGGAATATGCATGAACGTGTTTATCAATCATACTCTCCCGGTAACATGTGGATCATTCACACCAGATGGCAAGCACATAGTGTCGGCATCTGAAGATAAATCGTTCATACTATGGGATCCCAAAACAGCGGCCGTCGTTACCAAAATCTCGAATGAGGATGCAAGATTTCACCAAAATGTTATCACCGCCATGGATGTACATAAAGATAGTACCTTGGTAATGACCGGGGATTCTGATGGGAGTGCCAGGTTGGTGCATTTAGGAAATGGCAAGGTAAGTCTTCAGCGTTTGTCATTTGTATCAATCTCATGCTTAGCATTGTTACTGCCTTAGATACTTGGGGCACTAGAGAATCATTCCGACTCGATAGAAGCAGTCGGATTCTGCGAATCGTGAGTCCGCCTCATCTGTTTGCGTCACCCTTTACACCCACATTTTTGGTACCATCTAGTATGCCTTGGGCAGCGACAGGCTCTGTAGACGGCTGCACAAGTGTCTGGGACGTTCATACTCTTAGATTACGATCAACACTTCGCCACGATGTATGCAATAAAAATCTGCAAGTAGCCAAGTCGACAACTCACAGATGTTATCCTCAATAGGACGCTGTTACCTCTATACGATGGCACCCTTCCCGCCCACTCCTCTATTCAGCATCAGCCGACAAGACAGTCCGATTATGGGACATCAGAACTGGAAACCAAGAGCGTATATGGACCGGTCATCAAGCGCCGATACTGACCATGGATGTTTCAAAGGACGGAAGTAGAGTTGTTACGGGGTCTGACGACGGCAGTGCGTTAGTTTTTGCATTTGAATAGGCAACCTGGAGCAGAAACCACACATCCGTTTGCATATTTGCATTTACGATAACACGACACCATCGCTGGCTCCATGGACGGACCACACCTAGATTGAGGGACTTTGTTTGCATGTTTTTTGAAAACACGGTATTATATACATTCTGGATGATACTAAAAAATCCAGTCCGTACGATCAGTCATCTAAGCGTCGGCTTCTCGCTTGCTTCGTCGACTTCCTCGCATCCTTCAGCTTCCGTATCCTCTCTTTTTCCATAGCTTGTCTGCAAAAAATCCGTAGTGAGCATCGGCTGGCCCAAAAAAGGCCATCGAGTTGTACTCACAGTTTCTTAACTCTCGTCTTTGTCGCCTCGCTGGTCTCACCAGGCAAATCAGCATTCAACCCGTCAACGATACTGCCATGCAGCTTGTCTATGCAATCCTCCAGATTTTGGTTCTGAGTCCGATACCTATTTGACGTTATAATCAGGTCTCCTTGTCGATTCGTCTTTGATCCCAACTACAGAGTGAGACATGTTAAGTACACACTTTGCACGAGGGAAAGGATGCGTACTTGTTCAGAAATCTTTGCCTTGACGATATCCGGCAGCCACGACGCATTGGAAATGTTGAACCGTATATCCACTTTTGTGTTTACTATGATTCGGGACCTAATCGTTACTTGTGCTGATGCCGCGCCTGCCCTCGACGAGAAAGAAGGCAACCTTTATTGACATTCTGTCCACCAGGACCCGAGCTTCTGGAGAATGAGAAATCAAGCTGATCTAGGTGCCACGGTGTCAATAGGCACACAACATTGAGGTTGATAGCCTCAGGGTTATCACAGACCTCGTGGAATGCTGGACTTTTGAAAAGATGCAGCGAACTGGCGCAGTGCTTTGCGGGTCGATGTATCCAAGGAGGAGGACGATGTTGCGAATAGTCGCTTTGCTATGGACAGCATCGTCGGCTGTTGACAGTGGTCATTGTGTCGTCCAGGTGTTGGTGAGCTATACGGCATACTGCGTCGTATGTGGGCAGGCGTCTAAAACGCGCCTCGGGTACCGTGAAGACTGTAGCTAGCAATCCAGCACTGATGCCCGCTATGCTTTATGGTCACTAAGGACGTTTGGACATACTTACCGCAACGGCGAAAATGAATTTCATCATCTCGGGACCGGTCATGTTTTCAACTGACGGACTATTATGCATAGAAAGCTGGAGGAAGAGGTGAAGCTAGAGAGGAGCAACCACCTCTCTCCGGTGAATTGTGTACCTTCAGATACAAGGCAGAATAGACCAACAGTGGGATCCAGGAGTCCTCATGATTATCTGAAAAGCATGTGACTTGCTAGGCAACCTCCGGGGACCTCCCCAAACAGACTGATCGTTTATTTCCTTATGCACAGGTCTCCGGGTAAAAAGTGAACACATCTAAGTTATACTAATTATGCTGTGAAACATGAGGGTTTGGGGTCCCAGTAGTCCAGATTAGTTGGCTTAAGCCAAGCGACTAAGTTAAAGTCGGGATTTAGTTCGACACCACGATTACGGCCTACTGTGAACGCCGACACGTACTTGACGCAAGTTTTGTACAGACTGGAGACATTGTTGGCCCACTTGTCAATGGCAGAATATTGCAAAGAGTCATTGGATCTACGGTTCCAGGATGGTCATCAGTGTTATGCTCTGGATGTGTTTGCAAAACAACTCACTGATGTTGCAGCTCTAACCGCCCTTCAACCTGCTCAATTCGTCCTGAAATCTTGTTGTCCAGAATCAAGGATACAAGTAATTCTTCCACCACATCTGGAGCCACATTCAGTTGCTAAGATGTTAACTCGTCAGCAATGTGGTTGCCCCTCGGTCCATTCAATAAAACATACCTTGGAGACAAAAGGTATCTCGATACGGGTATAAGGCTTGATGAGTCGCTCTAACTCCTTTGTTCGAATGTTTCGTAGGACATCATCAATATACGCTCGTATAAATGCGTCATCCATGATGTGTTGTTGGTTTTCTGTGTCAAAAGGTGAGCCTGTGGCAAAAAGTTTCGCTTATGCTTAGTGCATACCTCGTAAAATCTTTTCAAATTCACGAATATCACTTCGTTGATAGGAATTGACCAGATTCGTCATCGGTAGGATTTGAGTGTCGTTCTTGTATCTATTGGCAGAAGAAAAGGTGAGCAAGAACAGGAGTGTGTCCTCCTCGTCCATCCTTGCGAAGGAAGAAGGATACACCAAATGCCAGCCATGGCAACTCACGGTTTGGTTTCTTGAGAATCGAATGGATTGATATTTGAATTCATCAACATGTTTGCCAATACCAAGTACCTAGGGAGTCAAGTATCAACGGAACAGTATAATAATAAGATCAACCTATACGGTCAACCTCACTTCAGACATTGTATACGTTGGGGACTTCCAGCTTCGTCATAATTCTTGAATGCCTCGAAAAAGTCGATTTGAGCCTTCTCCCACTCCTCTGTTGGCATGAACGCACATGAGATGACAAAACTGATGAAGAGCGTTAATGCGACAAACTCACTTTCACTCATATGCATCTTCCCACCACATTCACGAATAACACCCATGATACGAGGATGCGGTATGGCTGATTTGACGTGTAGTGTTCGGTTGTATAATGCCTATGTCCCGGCTCATCAGAATTTTGAAGCAAAAGGTCGTAATACAAGAACACTGGATGTCAGAAACTGACCTTTAACTTCTTATTATTCTTCTGCTCGGTCAACATCTGAATCTCCAATGCATAGATTTCCAGTAACAGGGTCCCTTTCTTCTGATCTTCAGTTCCATCATCGTTCTGACATGACGTATATAATTGCTTCAATATCTGCAGTATGTATTCTGTCAGCACCGTAAAATTTGTTTGTCAAAGACAGCGTTGGATATTCGTAACACCAACCCTATTGAGTCTCGCATATTCTCCACGATCCAGCCACAACTTTGCCAACTTCAGATTCGTTTTCGTCCATAATCGATCGTTCTTGGTTTCCGCTAACGTGATTAACGTGGTTTCATAGAATTGTTCCAGGAATGACATGTCAACTGATGCAGATACGAAATCGAGTATGTTGTTGATTGACTTTTCGGCGTAGTTCCTGGTTATGGTGTTTCCTTTTGTATAACCGAGTAGATGTTTGTAGTATTTGAGCGTCTATGGAAACTTGAGGCTTCAGTATCAAGATTATGTTTGTCAGAGACATAGTCGCCTCCACTGTCGGTGCATATCGTCACGTCACAACAACACATACATCATCAAACCGGCTGTGCTTGAAGGAAAGTTTCGTCATTTGCTTGAGAGATTTGAAGCCCCTGTAATTGATACTCCCGGCATTAGCGTTTGCGATCCTCCGACCATGAAGCCTACATACCAATCCCCTATGGGACTTTCAGATTCAACGACATTCTGAAATTCCCGTAATGCCCGGTCTGGATCGTCTTCTTTGCTTCCTACCATGCCAGCGGGGTATTGTTATAGAATGCACATGGTGAACTAGTTTTTGCTACACCAACACCTCAAACAAATCACACCTTTAGCATTGTAATACTTATTCTCCAAGTCAACATCGGGCTCTTCATTGTCTTCATCTTCATAGTTGAAGTCATATTCCTCATCACCGTCCTCGACCTGTGGGGTTAGCGGATGTGATGTTGATGAGCCTTCCAGGTAGGTAACATTTGCTGTGAGAAGCATATTTACCATGAAATTGTCATCGTCGACGTCAGACACTAGATGTTGAATGATAGTATCAATATTCAAGGGTCGAGATTCCCAATGCGACGACCAAGCTTGCCAGCTTACTGGTTGAAGCAGATTTGATTTGCGTGATGATCGGCCAGTGATATGTGTACAAACAGATTAGAATCTAAGAAACTCCAGCCCTCAACTATCTCAAAGGCGTGATGCTCGGCGCATGTTGTCAAGTCATCAAGTCGCATGATTATGGAGATATCGGAATTTACTTTTATTTCGCGCGAGAAAATGTGCACCGACAATGATTGTTTACATTCTCAACAGTCTATTACATAATTACGCTCGAGCTGTGCTGGCCAAATCTAGGTTTTGAAGTTTTGCATCATGTTAGCATATTTTGTATCTGGTGTCAGTTGTTGGAAGACTTACTCTCCACATCGGACAAACATTGGTTGAGAATGGTTTGTTGCTAAACATGGAATGTAACGTGAGCAACAAGAGACTTTCACATCGCCACCTCGCTACATACCACTTTTGGGTCATCCAAACTAGTTTTAATCTTGGATAAAACGGCTTCTACCAACTTCCTTTGTTGGGCTTCGCGAACACTCGCTTCGTATCGCACCCATTGATCCAACATGCTCTTGACATCGTTGGAGAATGCAACTCTTTGTTTGAGTTCGTAAGCTTCAGCTTCTAATTTGGCAATATCCTGCAGAATGAATATGTGTCAGCGGAAAATCCGTCGAGCAGCACACGACGGCTGCTGAAAGAAGGTTGTGCGCAACATGAGTACCTTTGCCATATCGTACAATCCCTTGGTGATATCTACCACATCGGATAATTTGGAGATGTGCTCGATACGTTCTTGGACTACCGCCTTGTGGTCTTGTCTTGCAGTTTCAAGAACTTTTTTCATGGTCTAATATTCAGTGCGGGGTTGTGAGGCGGTGCTTGCACCGTTGTGATGCGTATGACAAACAACAATGCATGGTGAAGACGAGCAGCCCTATCATGCCCTCCATTATAGGTACTATCCTGCTCCCCTAATCACGCTATGTAACAATACTTACAGCCTTTCGTTCATTAAAGTATTCTATGGCGCCATCTCGACCGCCCAAATACCAAATGTAGTAAGCACCAAAGATAGCCAACATTTCATAAAACTCAGCGTCGACAATGTAGATTTCTTTTGACACCATATAAGCAGCTACAGCAGCTGTGAAAAGAATGGAACCTGATTTGGCCGCCATTCCCTCACCAGGGAATATGTTGATGAGTGCTGATGCTGTTTCTTTCGGATCTCGGCGAGCTATTGTCGTTATTGTGAGTGTGGGGGGGTTTTTGCAAGTGTAATACTGCATTTATCCATGACGGGCGGAGTAATGCATCTTCCAGAATCTTGACGTGGTGATTTATCGCTGCACTGATACCTACAAGTTGCCATTGTTCGTGGTTGTTGCATGATATGACCTGGAAAGCTGCAACGAAATTTGATGTCAATGGCATTGTAAATCCACAGAGGGCAAAGTATGAAGTTACCTGGCAATGGCTGGCAGATTCCTGGCGAATACATTCCCGGCTAGAGCTGGTCGCCATACTATTGATAATGGATGGTCAGGTCTCATACCATGTCATGCAAGGATTCGACAGGAGCATCCGTTGCAGGAGACCAGGAGGGTTGGATTGAATGAGCGACACAATGAAAATGAACTTGTACCTCTAGCGGCCATCATACTCGCTCGACTGAATGACATTGTTGTCGATCTTTCTTATGCTATTCGGTTGCCTCCACCTGTGAAAGTGTATCTATGATTTTCGCGATGCCAGCCGGCTGAGGCCGTGCGAACCGTGAACGATCGCTGGGTGGATATAGTACGATGCACGTACTACAATAGGCAGCCATACCACGTGCCGTGGGCGGAATGGACGTACAGACACGACCAACGCCACGCACGTTTCCCTCTGCTCGTTGGTTGTCAGCATAACAAGGATATGAGTAGGAATAGCAAAATCGCATTGGCTGCGTCGATAGTTTTTACTACAGCTACGATATCATTCGTATACTACTTAAAAGACGCTGAAGTTAAAGTACGCTTACACTAGCTTGTACTCTTTTTTCAGGCAGACTGCTGACTCAATTATAGGTTCGTCGAGTCGGTATAGAACGTGATGATGAAAGGAGACGGCGTAAAAGGGAAGTGGCTGGACATGTGCCTGGCTCTGACTCATCACCTGGGGTAGCAGCTCAAGCTGTCCCGACGACTCCATCCCCTCCATCTGCTACTGCTGGTGCTGGTGCTGGTACTGCTACTGTGGAGGTCGTGGGCAGATATAATACATAGCCGTAGAGTAGCAGAGATTGCACCCTGTCCGTCACCTTCATGATGTAATGCATAGAACCGCGATGTTTTGAGGTATTTTAAACCTAATACCACTACAACGACGGCGGTCCGAGGCGCCTCGGAATATTTGGAACTCGTGATCAGTACGCTTCATCTCTCAGACCGGGTCTTGTCTGCGGAGCGGCCTTTTTCATTCTTGCCCATTATTTTCATCACCAATTCGTCAGGTAACATTTTTCCACCATTTAGAGGAAACAAGGACTGATTGATTCCTACAGCGTTATCCTTGTCCATTATGAGTGCACATAGGAATGGATATGGCGACGGGGCCAACGGATATGGAGGCAAGTATCATAGGAAGGAAACGACGACAATTCATTGTTGAGCAGTATATGGGATGCAAATACAAAGCAGGCAGAAGCACTGGATGGGAGAACAGGGCCTGTCGCAGCAAATCCCAGGATTCTAGGTCATGTAGCCTCGACATCTCCCTCTGCATGGAGCAGGTTTCTGATAGAGACAAAGGGAGAAGCAGACATCAGTGGATACTGCAGAGTGGCGGCATCTTGCTAGGACAGGCATGAATAGATAGGATAGCTGCAGAACATGTGGATTTTATATATTTAGTTCTAGGAACATCGACTCTGGATGTTTCGTCTGGCTGTTTGCCCTGACAACAGCACAGCCCCACGCTCTCTTACAAAACATCAATCAATTCCCCAACCCAACATATATAGATGGTTCCGATGACGGCTACAACAGGCGAGGTCCTCGCGGCGGAGACAGATATCGTAGTGACGACAGGACAGACAGGTATCGAGATGAGCGGCCAAGACGAAGAAGTCGTAGTCGGGAAAGAGATTATCGAAGGGATAGCAGGGGGTACGACTCATATGGTGGTCCACCAAGAGGCGGAGGAGGAGGTCCACCGCCTCCTGGGAGACGAGGACCCAGCAGAAGTCCTCCACGGGGACGAAAAAGGTCTCCTGAATCTCCACCTGGTAGGAAAGGCCGATCAGTGACGCCAGTTCATTTGAAAAAGCGGAAGCTGATCGCTTGGGACGTTCCTCCCCCTGGTTATGAAGGCATGACCGCTGCGCAAGTCAAGCAAACGGGTATGTGATTTGGTACATTCGGTCATACTTGTATCATTACTGGGCTCCAAACTTTCTGCTGACGAAAGACAAAACGAAATGATCAACAGGTCTATTTCCACTTCCTGGTCAACCGGCAAGAGCCGCAGCGATCACCGGTCCCGGTGGTGTACTAACAATTGCAGATTTACGAAGTGGTGGGCAAGCACATAGTCTGAATGTCATAAAACATCTCCCTCCTTCTGTTGCTGGGACGGCCGCATTGAATGCTCTACAGACTAGTACTCAAAGGCAAGCAAAGAGGCTATATATTGGAAACGTACCGACAGGCGTTAGTGATGTACGTGGTAATGATTTGCTGTAGTTTTCGTAAATTCGAACCTTTTCTCACCCCCTCTTAGGAGCAACTGAAACACTTTTTCAATACGTCCCTGAAAGCCATGAACTTGAACGTGGAACCGGGAGATGGATGTTTGGCGGTGACCTTGAATACGGACAAGAACTTTGCTTTTGTTGAAGTGAGGTTACTATACACTCTAGTGTTGACCTGGTGTACACTACCCGGACTGACGACCGAAACCAGTTCCGAACAAACGTAGAATGTACTGGGGCATTAGCATTCGATGGTATCCAATTCTCGGGTCAGGCTCTTAAAATTCGGCGACCAAAAGATTACATGGGTGGTGAGGAAGAGGAAGGACCACAACTCCATGTACCAGGTGGGTTAAAGTTTTTATTGACATATGATATACGCCTACTTTCTCGTCGCTCCTTTCAAACTAGGTGTCATATCGACCGTAGTTGCTGAAAGTCCAAACAAAGTCTTTGTTGGTGGTTTACCTACGTATTTGACTGACGGCCAGGTCATTGAGTTACTCAAAACCTTTGGCGAGTTGAGATCATTCAATTTGGTTAAGGATGCGTCTACAAATGCCTCCAAGGTACGTCCCGCCCAGAACAGAATCCTTATTTGCGTGGAAACCATCACAAGATTCAACGTTCTTCAATTCATAGGGCTTTGCATTCTGTGAATTCCTCGATGTAAATGTTACAGAATTGGCAATCAATGGATTAAATGGTCTAGACCTCGGCGACAAGAAACTTATTGTCCAGAGAGCCATCACCGGCGCACCAGGTGCTTCAGGTCGCGGAACAACCAGTTCTGTGTTGCCACAGATTATAGGCGGTCCAGGTGAACCAACTCCAGTCTTGTTGTTGTTGAACATGGTTTCTGCTGAAGAGTTGGATGATGCTCAAGAATATAACGGTATGTATCGAAGGATGGTATATTGTGAAAATGAATGGCTAAAATTGACGGTGGGGTTGTACATATAGATATTGTGGAAGACATTAGAGATGAATGCTCTAAATTTGGAGAAATTCGAACACTTGTGATTCCACGTCCTGTAGTCGGTCAAGAGGTTGCAGGTGTTGGTAAAGTATGTATTTTGTTTCTGGCAGTCACCTGTGGACAGTAACATTAGTAAGCGACTTGTTACTTTTTTTGGCTACGGCTAATCAATTCCGTAACTTGCTAGGTTTTTATACATTACGCAACCGCGGAGAGCTCCCAGATTGCATTGAAGGCATTAGCAGGCCGTCGCTTTGGTGATCGAACTGTTGTCGCATCATATTATCCTCTGGACAAATTCATGGCTCAGGAATTTTCATAAAGAGATAAGGGTATATGCAAAAGAAGGTATGGACCTTGAGCATTGTATCGGTCGTGATGTAGTGGCATGTCTCTTGTCGCGCTCACTTGTGATGTATGATTGCTTGATGCTTTTGATCCACATTCGTTCTTAAATATACAGTAGCAAGTGCTGATATAGCCTGTGCAATGACTCGTACATGCTGAGAACCATTACTTCCATACCAACAACCATGCTAGTCATGACACTGCAAAAATGGTGGGCTGCAAAATTAGATTATGTATTTTTCTATAAATCCAGAGAATCAAGAAATGAGTCATCATCGTCGTCCGCTGCGGTGGGAATACTTATTGTTGGATTTGTTATTGATGCCATTGTGTCATCTTGTCTAATTACACCATTGCCGATCAACATACGGCTCGGTGTTACGATACCTCCATTGACCTCTTCATTCTCATTCATCATGATACTACTAGATGCCGATACTGCTGAGGGGGCATGCAATGTATTGAGCAATTTACTACTTGGACTGTCAATTCTGGACGCAGGTAGTGGAGACATGGACGGTGGCCGTAGCTTTGATGAGGAGAGTGGGGAATTCGATGACGGTGGATTTGGTGTGCCGCTTCGTGTTGGCAAGTTGGGTGATCTTTGAGGTGGAAGAGACGGAGATTTGGATGGCGATTTCTCCCTTGATTGAGAAATGAAATGATGGGTTGAGCGATTGTGATTGTAATTACCGAAACGAGAAACAGACTGGGCTTACTTGCCGAGCATCCTAGAAGGTATCGTCCGTCTTCTAGCGAAAGGATCCAGATCGTCACTCCCAGCTACCTTCTTCGCCTTTTCAGCAGCCAGTTCCGCAGCTCGAACGTCCGTCCAATTCTTTCTTCGATTGGCTTCATTGATCTGGTCGAGATGTCTAGCCTTGTCTTGATGTCCTTGTCGCTGTGAGGATAAGGCCGTATCTAACCGATCCAATTGATGCTGATATCGTGCTGCTATTTCCGGCTTGTGGTGTGCCTGTGCGTCTTCTAGTAGACGCTGAAGGGCCTCCTTTTCTCGAAGCGTTGGTGCAATTATGTTAAATTGCCGTTTGTGCGATAGCTCCTGAGTTATCTCTTCCTGATCATTGATTGGGGATGAGGGCATCAGCAAGTAAAGCAAATGTGTTCAGGGCTAACGGAATGATATGCAACTAACATGTGTTGCTATATGCTCACGGGCCTTCTGTATGTCCCTCCTCTTCTTTTCAACCTCTTTCATCGTCATGAGCTTCTGGTTTTCGAATTCCATGGTCTTTTTCCACCGACCAAACTCGTCCTATATACGGTGCAGGAGATGAGTGGATGGCGGTGGCGTTTTGGCGGTTCCAGATGGTTACTTCTGTAAGTGCGTCATTTGATATGGTTTGCATTCTGAAATTTTTGGTTGCTTTTCCGTGCTGCAATTGCAGTTCGAGGTTGACAAACAAGTCAGCTTCAAGCTTGTAGGTCCGTTCCACCTCCACCACATCCTTTATTGTCACCAATCTGTACGTGGTTGTACCAGTTTGATCCGCTCCTAACCCCAGGCGAGCAACACAACCTAGAAACGCTTGTTCTCGTCAATCGCCACTAAATACGGCACAGTAAAGTAATAAAAGACGCTCGGCGAGACTGCATACCGACGACTGCATCCTTGAAGAAGTCTTTGAATGCCCATTTTGCGATATCTGATCTTCGAATCTGGATGCTACGCAAATCTTTCAACAAAACATCTGAGTCCCGTTCCTGTTTTGGGCAATGCGTGAGAACCCGATTGGCACCTGGAAAGAAGCATGCCAGGCGACTAGAAGTACCTTGACTTCAACTCTCGGGGACGCTTCTCTATCAGCTCTGTCTCTACCAGACTTACTACCCCTCCTATCACGTCTCTCGCCATTATCACTCTCGTCTCCGGAATCTCTATACCGGTGATCTGACTCTTCCTCTGATCCATATGCAGATGATCTTCTCTTACTTCGACCTTCAGAAGCCGAGAATTTCGATGATTTACGTTCTTTCAAGGACTTCAGTTCGGATAGACCCTTTGAGTGCTTGACTGAAAGCTTCCGCGATGAGCCTAAGAATGAACAAATATCGCCATCATTCGCACGATATCTGGTCCAATCTGCGATGCAGACTTACGCCTGGCGTCAATTCCTTGGGCTTGTTGCAGCCTTTCTTTGACCTCAAGACGTTCGAGCAATCGTTGTCGCTACGAAGAGATGGGCCATCAGCAAAAAGTATCCGGAATTGTGTCTTTGCGGTTAAGGAAGCTTACTTGATCCAACCTATCCGCTAGAATAGCTTCACGCTCTATTTCGGTCATAGCATGCAATCTGAATAGAGTACAAGGAGTGTCAGGACAGGAGGAGAATACCGGTTGAGAAGCAACAGCATCATACACCGCACCTTTCATGGTCCTCCTCATCGCCATAGCCCTGATCGTCGTACTGGCTGATCTTCTTTCTCATGACTTCTACATCACTATCATCGTCTAGATCGGAGAAGTCGCCGTCATCATCATCATCGACGTCAGTTTTCTTACTACTACTTCTGGATGTAGCAGCAGACGACTTTCGTGACCTGTTCTTTGAAGAGGCCTTTGACTTGGTTTTGGAAGACTTCTTCCGACTAGAACTTTCATAGTCGTCAAGGTCATGGTCGTGGTCATCAAGTTGGTTGTCGTCGGAGGCAGGGCGGGCCCTTCCCCGTCTGTGGGGGCTGCCGTCTGATGAATCGTCGCCGCCTTGTCGTGCTTTGCCGCGTTTGCCGCGATGTTCGTTCTGACTGCTGCTGTCACTATCGTCAGTGTCACTAGATGTGCAGAGTATGTACGTGGGATGTTAGATAGTGACGACGGTTGTGAAAGTGCTGATTTTGATGCTGAATATACATTTATACACAGAAGAAGGGGACCTGCCTTATTTCTCGCCTCCGTTTGGTTCTGCCACTAGACACCAGGTTGAGAATGTCATCGTCATCATCCATGCTGATGGATAGAATACCGGCCCGCTCCTAGTGACAAAATGAATGATCAGGCTGTAGTCAAGCTCGGTCGGGGTTGGGAGTGCGCAAGAGCGAGCAAACGACACGCCACGACACATCTGGTGTATGGACGACAAGGGGCCAAAGCCGCGCATAGAGTGGCTGCGGCAATAAATCGCGCCAGAACAGCGCACGCCCAAGGGAGTGCCCATGCCCAACTTCCCACTGTTATTTCGAATAGGCAAACTGGCCTCGTAAATTTCATGGGCTGGCATGGGCGGCGGAGAATGGTCCAGCTGGTTCCTACCGTTCCTGCATTTGCCCGTTGCTTTCCTCGCGAATTACGCCCACAGGGTCACCCAGCAGCACGTATAAGAGCCGCCAACGAAGCCACAATTTCCATCCATGGAACATGGCTTCCAATAGTAATAGCAGCAATACACCATCAGGGTCGCTAGCTGCACCGACGAAGCGGAAAATCCAACTAGCAAATGCGTCGGATTTGGATGCCGGAAGGTCCCTCACAACTGCCATCAACAGATTTCAGCCCAAAGGAATCAACCTGGACGATGCCAGTCATACAACTGCTAGGGCTGATACAGCCGATCTGCCTTCTGCAGGAATACTGCCGGGAGCCACTGTCCGACATGTACCACCGCCACCGATTGCTCCACGGAGGGACATCCCTATGCTAACCTCAGCTGGCACCATCCAGAAGGCTGCATCATTTTCTGACGCGTTTGGTTTTGTCAGGGACACGCCAGCATACAAGCCACCCCAAGCAGTCACTCCCTCTTCTTCCCACGCAGCTCCAAATCCAAGAGATCCCTCGCATTGTGCATCTACCGATAGACCCGCTACACGAATGCCGACATTACAGAGGAAGTCTCCCAATGCTATACTAGTTAATTCGAATCAGGTGTGTACTGTCGAGCAAAAAAGGCGACTTCCCCATGAATAAATTTTAGTCACCGTCTAGTCGATTATAGAATGGAAATACTGTGTTGAAATGCATACGGAATGTGGCATGGGAGTATTCTGATATTATTCCTGATTATCAAATGGGATCGACTGCCTGTGCCTTGTTTCTCAGGTATGCGCAAAGCACCAAAATGTACCACTGTATATGAAACATTCACTGCCGTAGCCTCAAATACCACCGGCTCCATCCCGAATACATCTTCACGCGTATAAAACAACTGGCACGTTCATTTACTCTGAGAATCATGTTGGTGATGATTGATGTGGTATGTAAAGTTCGTTTCATGCTCCTAGCTCTATGCGTGACTATGCTGGCCCTATGCTCATTGGTTTTGCTGTATTATGAATCAACCAGGCAGATCATCAATCTGCTCTACGTGAACTATCCAAGATATGTGTCATCAATGACTTCACTCTCATTCTATCTTGGAGGTATAAGTTTTTATATCTCATAGTCATGAGCACGTCATGCTCACTCATTTCATTGCCCAGTGCGGAAGAAGCTGGAAGGTATCTGGAGACATTCAAGGCTTACGAAAGCAAACCACCAGATTTCATCAAGGAGAAAGTGGATGATGACTACTTGTCGAAGGTATGCAACGTATCGTACCAGTCATTAAAAAATGCATCTGATCCATGTGTTCCAGTTGACCGATGTTCTGACTCAAGTCAAGTCTGTGAATAAGACGGACGTAGTAACATTGGCTACCACCTTCGGTGTAAGTCATTCCGTATGGCAGTTCGACCATACGACGAATGGCAACCGATGTACACATCAATCAGTCTCTTAGAAACATTATCGCAGCCACACCCGAGGAACTGAATATGTGTCCTGGTTTCGGTGATCAGAAGGTGAGAAGGCTTCAAGCGGCCTTCAGTGAACCATTTGTCTTGAGCGGGAAGACAAAAGCGACGTAGCCATTGTGCTCAGTAGTATGATATGATACTTACCTCAGGTTCGCGTCAATGGTCGCCACATCCCCGAAATGGATTCGCGCACTCTGGGGGCTTGAAAATGAAAAGAGGTGTGTTCTGTGTAAACGGAACTCTATGTTACATTGGACTAGAAGTCTGGAAGTCCTACGACTTGTCAACGCAAAACGGGGTAAGGGGAATTTGACATAAGACGTCGAATTACGATCACACCCGACGGCTTCGTTTTATGCTAAGGCTTCGCGCCACCTCTGTTCGTGTTTCGCCAGATTCCGGAATTTGATCAAAGCGTGATGCAGGGTTTGGCCTTGGAACTGAGAATTTGAAGCAGGTCTTCTACGGAATAATGTAACTTTAACGAAAGCTGCTTGTCAAAACTGCGTAGCAAATATCCTGTTGGCATGATCTCCAACATTCGTGTCAAACAGTGTTATATACAACAATGTCGTGGTCGGCGATGACATCGGATGAGAGATTGTGACCGGTTTAGTATAAACCTTTTGATCGATCCTTCCAACCACCCTTTCGAAGCCTCGTGGGAAAATACCAGGGTATTCGCGGCCCGTCCAGGATCGGCCCAAAAAGTCCACACTATCTATTGTACTAGAAGGTAAGAAACTACGCAAACATGTAGGGTATACGTCGTCTACTGCGACTACTAGTGTAAAAAAAATCAGCATTCAGACTGTCGACGTTATCTTTGACTCTGCCACAACAACATCATTGCTGCTGGCATTCAAAGCTCGCTCCTTCTGCAAGATATTCTTGATATAGAACTCTCCAGCTTTATATGAGGAGCGCACAAGCGGTCCTGAAGCTACATATTTGAAACCCAATTCTCGACCCATTTCTGCAAAGTGGTCGAATTTAGATGGGTGGACGTATTCTGCGACCTATAGGGAAGCTGACCTTAGACGACATGCCAAAAACATGCACGTCATTGCCACAGGCCAACCTTCATGTGTTTCTTGGTAGGCCTCATATATTGACCGAATGTAATCACGTCCACATCAATGGATCGTAAGTCTAGCGCAGCGTGAAAACTTTGTTGAGTAAATGCCTCCGAGACGATGATCGCCTAGCATAACTACCTTTCATGGTTTGAATAACCTCCTGATTTGTCTCACCTAATCCCAACATCATCGATGTTTTGGTGACCATACTCGGAACCACCTTCTTGGCGTTCTCCAGCACACTCATGCTCTGTTTATAATTTGCCCGTCGATCACGAACATACGGTTGTAAGGATTCTACAGTTTCGAGATTGTGTGCGTAGACATCTAGACCGGATGTGGCTACACGCGTTGACGCTGCTATGTTGCCATAGAAATCACCTGTTAGACATTCTACTAGTATTTGGGGTGCTCTAGTTTGTCCGAAAATGTTAGAAACAACGATGGCGGAAGCCAGAGTACGCGTCAGACTTGCTTTTTTTTGATGAGCTCGACAGTGGTGGCAAAATGATTAGCACCACCATCAGGCAAATCGTCCCGATCTACAGAGGTTAGAACAACGTAATCTAGTCCCCATCGTGATATTGCTTCAGCTGTGTTTTCGGGTTCGTTTGAATCGAGTGGTTTCGGTTGTCGGTTGGTTTTGACTGAGCAGAAGCGGCATCCTCTTGTGCACTCATCACCCATGAGCTAGTGTTGATGGTATGCTGGCTCAGATCAAGGCACATAAACCCCGTCAAATACAGAGGGACTCCTACCATGATGGTGGCAGTAGCAGTTTTGTGTTCTCCGCCGCCCCAGCAGTCGCCAATATTTGGACATCTAGCTTCCTCACAAACCTAAGATGGAGTCAACAATCAAGTCGTGGATTGTGTCTCGAGCCAGCAGCTAGCACCATACAGTATGCAGATTTAGTCCCCTCAAATCCTTCTTGATCTTGGTAAAATTTTTTCCGACGGGAATGTCAGTCTTGAGCCATTCAGGCAGCCGTATGTGCCTAAAAGCGGCATGATGATGAGTGTGTTCGTGGCCGAGAGTACAACTTGAACCACTCACTTTTTCACGCTTGGATTGGCAGTAGCCAGCTCCAGGGACTCGGCCATGGTTAGTTGGTAGGATGACGAAGCGGCAAGAAAGTCCTGCAGCCCCGGACCATTGGATAACTTTGCTGAAAAGTTGGATGTGGTCTTTGATGTTGGTGGTAACGGTGTGGTGGAAGTTGCAAGATGTCTAGTCGCATATGCGAGTGGCTAGTAGGATGAAAATGAGGCGGGACGGTGTCGGTTAGGGCAGTGCAAGCGACCGATGATGTTTGTGCCTGCACGCTGACTCACTTGATGACACCTCTTCCGGCATTGTCGGGCCAGCATCATCATATGCATGTGTCGGGACGACGACGGAGTATGTACAGTCTAGTAAGAGATCGACGCTGTAATATATCTGTGTACAATGCACGGATGCTCGCTTGCGACCCATGTATCGTCCCAGAGCACGAGGAGGCGGCCCGGGGCGACGGAATTGGAGACCGTGCATACTACTCGCTACAGTCTATTGGACCATGCTCAAATGAAGGCCGGAGATCCGTCAATCTCCTTCATCATGTTCAACATCGCTTCCTACTCGACCGCATGTCGTTCCAATGTCTAATCCGTTACGCCAAGTCATAATCCTGAGGTGAGGTCGCAATCTGAAAGACCACGTATGTTACATCCATCCATTTGATCGCACGCATATGATATCTTGTTTAATGATCGGACATCTGGATCAACTTTCGTCGCGATGTGTTTGAATCCCACATGGGAACAACGAACGTGGGGAATTACAATGTGTTCCGCTCGACAAATCTGGAATGAGACAATATCGTTGTATTCACTGACGTGCCCTCCCCACAAACTCCCATTCTCTCCCGCATTTTTATGCCCTCGATGTGACGAGAAGGAGCGCAGCGGATGTAGCCGGCAGGCGGTCAGGATACAACAACTTTGTTGATGTCATTACGGGAATGGCTACTGTCCATATCGAGGGTGGAGAACCTCCGACTTGACACGTCGCTCGATAATCGCACACGACGATGTCAAGGCCGGTCTAGCCGCCGCTCTGGTAGCAGATTTTAACGTCGAGAAGGCACCCGGTGAAGCTGATGTATTCATAGGCCGGGTAGCTACCGGTGAGTGAATCTTTCTGTTTGGAGCATGTTTTTATTGGATGTTGTTTTTGTAGGAGTTATGCTCATATATCAAACCCTTGAATGCTAAGCCGTTTCTCTATTAGACACGGAAATAGTAGTCTCTGGAGATTCAGACGTGTTTTGCTACAAGAATGTCAAGACAATGATCGGGCCAACACGCCATAGAGGGCACTACGTTTTCAACGTAATGGACAAGAGTCTCGCATTGAGGAAGATGAGACTCAATGGAACCCTACCGAATCATGGATACCCCTCGTGCACCGGCATCAAGTGACGCAAGGGACATAGGGGCCTCTTCTTTCCGGCGATCTGGATCTTTTTGTATCTGGAAACTACATACAAATATCTATAACGCAAGACAACTTGACCCGTCTCACAAAACATTTACTTCCTACAAAGGGCCATCACCTAGGCTTCCGCAGTGGCTTTAACATAGATACTGCCTTTTCCAGATTATCAATAGCAGTAGTGACATCATCATACTGTAATGCTGATATAGCAAATTTGGCCATTTTTTGTGCATTCTGGATGGCCTTATGGTCTAGTTGGAAGGCATCTAGTGGCGATCCACCACCTACAGTGGGTTGAGAGTTTATAAGCGCCTTCAAGCCACACTTCGTCATTCGCGATGAGAAAGGCTTACTATTTGCATCCAAAAGCGTAGACGCGGGTCTCGTAATATTGGTACTGGCAAGCGGGTTGTTGATAGTTGGCGGTAGACGGGCGACTGGCGCAAAAGGATCAACTGTAGGGGTTGTTGGTGGGTAGCTGTAGGGGTTGCTACTACTGATCGACACTGGCCCACTAGGTACAGAGGGCGGCTGATTAATCGCGTGAAAACCTGAACCAAATTGGGGTGATTGGTAGTATGTTGTCGACGGCGTGTTGCTATCGCTATGCGTCGGTAATTGTGATGGGGGTGATGGGAAGGTGGGGGATGCCGGCGCAGATGCATTACGACGATATTGCTGAACACCTGCCGATGGTGGTGACGTTTCTGTATATGCACCTAAGGATGTTGAATCAGATTGATTGTCAAACATGCTACTAGATGATGTAGCACCAAATGCATCGTCCAATGATTTCGGCGGTATTCCTGTCGCACTTCCACCAGCAAACCCGTCGTCTGGTTGACCGAAAGTATCTTGCGGTTGCGGTTGTGAAGAATTGAGTGACATTGCGGCGCCCTCGTCTTCCTGACCTGGCGGTCCAGCAGTAGGAGTGCGGTCTTCTCGTAAAGCTTTCATGATGTCTGCAGCTTTGAACTTAGAGTATTTGATTTTCTCATCAACCTGATTTTGGTTGCAGTGGTGAG
The DNA here is from genome assembly GCA_006535955.1 of Synchytrium endobioticum. Lineage (NCBI taxonomy): Eukaryota > Fungi > Chytridiomycota > Chytridiomycetes > Synchytriales > Synchytriaceae > Synchytrium > Synchytrium endobioticum. Next base: position 11,547 of record QEAN01000202.1, on the reverse strand, counting down.
CCAAGAGCGGCTGAAAATCGAGGGGTACTTGCTCTACCTCGCCTTCAATATCACCAAAGATTCTCAGTAACTCTAGAAATAAGGATGCAGCTAGAAATGTTTTGGCAGTTTTCCTAAGGGATGAAATACTCTAGATGAGACATGAAGAGACTCGAACTGGCTTGCTACGTACTTTGATGCTTTACCGGCGCGATCTTCATTGTCAGCATTCAGGAATATCTTCAAGGCAAAGTTCTCGACATGAGCATAACCTACGACGTCATTTGTTATGGCTTCGCTGGTTCCTAGTTCCTTCTTTTCCTACGTTGGGGATTTGGTTGTGAGAGACTGTACATGCAGTCAAGGCATGTAGTCAAGACAAATACCTTTTCCAGACTATCCATCAAATCTAGCAGGAAGGCCTTTCCTTCTTTCGATTTGGTCCCCTTCTCAATAGCCAGCTTAACTGCATAGTACTTGCCTACCGTACGAGGTTGAAATCCCAATGTGTTACTTAATGAGAGGGGGAGTGTTGCACTTACAGAAGTATGATAGGATGGGCTCTCTGTTAACTAATTCTTGGCTTCGTTGTAGATATGCAGAGATGTGCTTCAATTCATCAGGAGGGTTGAGTGAGGCTGCCATGCTATGCTGGTTGATGTTGGCAATTTCACGAGTATCCGCTGAAAGTAGTATTACGATAATTGTCAGTTTCAGTAAGGGACATGGAAAATAATTTCGAATATCTTATTAATAGCACAAACGACGGATCTCTGTCCACAGCAATGCATAATAGTGCTCAGCCACACCCCTTCCCTGACTCAGGCCACGACGCTCATTTCTTTCAAACTGACATCAATAAAAGCATTAGATAAATCATCAATACATAGAATCTGCTCAGCGCAAGTCATATTGTACTATGAATAACTGTTACTTCTATCAAAGTATTCTCATGTGCACCTAACATGCGGTCTAGAGTGCACAGCTTTATTGGTATTATTAAATGGTCTTGCAGTCTGGCGCGTGAGATTTGATGAGACGTATTCGATCGCAACATAATCGAGTCTGATTACAACCTACACTGGAGGAGGAGCAACAAGCGCAATGCTACCGGCCGTCATGACGCCAACTTCTGAGCTTCATTAACAACCATTTTCCGGAAATTTAAATTCTGAATTCCGTCACCTAGCGTCTTCAATCTATCAATAACATCTCTCAAGACAGATGGTTTTTCGCCGCCTTGGTTGACGTTTTGACTGACAAAGTTACGGAACTGGCTACACTTCCCTGATATGAATGCTGCAAACTTTGATGATCTTTGACGAGTTGGCATGTCGAATCTTTCTAGAATTCGGATCAGATCTGTGCGATTATAATGAGGAGTTATAGACTCTGGTTAGATATTGTAACATTAATGGAGGATTGACGTAACTGGTGAATATGACTTGATTAGTATTGGTGGTTAATACCTGTAGTACAGCTATCATTGTATCATTCCATCCTGCTCGCTGCTGAGTTGCGGTTACTGGTAGGTGGAAATGCTTCGCTGAAGATTCTAGTATCTTCCTATGGGGGGATTGACGCCAATTAGAAATGCCGAGGGGACTTTACAGTCACGAGAAGCGATTATGTGGCGAATTCTCAGTTCAGCAGCCGTTCATATACGTGCTCTAAAAAAGCCGGGTATAACTCTTGATTGATATTCTCGCGTAGTATCTTTTGGACCATGTCTGCTTGGATTTTACCTACTTTTATTCGATTGTCAGTGAATGTGCCGTGGCGCGAAAAAGCAACGAATGTACAAGATCATACCGAAGTCAGGTGATGTAATGACATGAACCAGCACGCCCTCCAGAACGGCATCTGGTTTTGCTGCTGAAACAGCTGTCAATGCTGATAGGAGAATCAAGGATGGTGGAGAGTGTAGTTGGTTGATCTGTGACTAGGTGGTCAATTAGACAAATTGCGTATCAACTGGAAATGGAACAAATGCGGGGCTCATACCTTGTCGGTGAAAAGCAACCTAATCACCCGCACAGATGATGAATAGGATAGATCTACTACATTCATAGCATGATTGTGGCGATGTCGTTTGTCTATGACGGTACTGTCACTTGATAGTAAGAAGTGTCGACATAGATGAGAGGTGATTTCATCGGTTAGATTCTTGAAGTCCCATTGTTCTGTTTCCATCTAGATTTGACACGATGGGTGTTTGTGGTCACTATTGTCGCTCATCCGCCACACATACAAGATAATCCGGAAGGGGCAACAATGACTCAATGACTTGAACCAGATGGGATACATGCACTTGTATCTGCTTTGATTTGTCCACTTCTTCCTCCTCCTGTGACGATGATGAGGAATCGTCAGGATCTGCATTCTTTTCTTGTTCCTGTTCTCGCTGTTGTTGTAGAACTAGTCGTTTACATATAGATTGTAGCACTGTATGGGCTTTCTTGATAGTGTCGAGGTACTCGTTCGATGGTGATTCTGTGTAGGCAATGTCGTGTGGAACGTGGTGCTGAATGTCGTCATAGTCGTCATCTGAGCAGTACGACTTGGTTAGGCGAGTTCGTTTCCTGTGTGATCCCTATCTATTGTCCGCCGTCATTATAGCCGTTCCCATGGCTACACTCAGTTTGATGTTCTTCAACGTACATCCACATCATCATAAATGGGAGGCAATCCAGCAACGGGGATTGTCCAAGGAGGAGATGGATGTGAGTCGCTGGCACTATCTATATCTGCATCAAAGAATGGTTTATCCTGTGCCTCATCTACTACTGATAAGTAGTGTCAGCGGCGGGTAGAGGTAATATATGACGATCGCAGCTTGCCTTTGTCAATCGGAAAAAAGAATGAAAGTAAATCAAAACCTTTTCGTGCCTCTGGAGATAGCTCCTCGTATAGTTTGGCTGGAAACGACATCGTGCTTGGGAGGGATCCTCCCGGACAATTCCGCACCTCGTACTACGTAATAGACGACGTGTCAGTGACTGGAATGACACATGCTGTCCCTACATCGGGGATCGCCCTACCCGCTCGTATTACGTGCGATTTCACTCTATTGGTCGATTGTATTCACGCAGGAAATTTCCATATACCAAAACTAAAGCAGATGAAAAGATAAGGCGGCTTAGGTATGCTTCAAAACATGTCTGTGCATGGCCGCGAGTCCAAACCTGAGACATCAGCAAATCTACACAAGTCGTTCTACGAGTAGAAGGTGAACAAGACCCAACACCGAGACTAGCAGAAGAAGCCAACGACACAAACAATGGCGACGAGGGGGCGGAGGGTGTGGATGCTGCTACTGCTGTATCTATAGAAGAGGAGACGGCTAGGCGCAAGGCCAAGGTATGTGGAAGAAAATGAATCAGTTACTGCAGAAAAGTAGAACAGTAGGTGCTGCTTCACCGCTTGTCTATCAATGACTAGGCTGACCTGCGCATGTCATAGTCATCATTGATACCTTCTAGTCATACAAAAGATCGTAAAATAGGTGTCACTCCAAGGTCCTCACGTGTGGTAGGTAGAACGGCATTACGCAGCGACGACATGAAATATCTTAGCGAGGCGATCCTTCAGGAGCACGCGATACTATGGATCCTCTGGAGAATGGCAGGCGCCTGCATGGAAAGTGCAGGGCCTTGGATTCTAATCCTCCGAATTTCAGTTTTTCAATCAAATTTGATAAGTTGAAATACTGAGATATGTTGAAAGACAATGAATAAATTTTTTTTTTCAAAATTTGTAGATATAAACACTTTTGGTGAAAGCGAGACAGAGCCAGTTTGATGGCGCACCGAATCTCTACGGTTTGGTTCAGCTGCTTCGTCAAGTCACGGGTTTCTGGGAGGTAAGCCGTCGACATCGCAGGCTTACATCAGAGTCAGGCATGAATATTTCGACGACCACAGATCTACAACCGTCAATCAACGCTGCGCCTCAGTAAACAAGTTGCAAACTACAATAGTATGACCCCCACTTCCCAACTGCAATCTCAGATGGGCGTCACATCTCTCGACTCTGAGAAGAAAAGCGTTGCAGCACCATCCAATATCGATTTTACCAGAGGTACGACCCATACACCGTGAGAATCGGTGTCTTTACGGACTTGACCCGACTTGTAACCTAAACGAGATTCCAGTTCTTCGCTCCTCGATCTAATGTCCGCGTAGGCGTCAGCCCATGACACGACAAATCCAAAATGAGGTAGACGAATACCCACAGCATGAGTATGTACACAAACATTATCTCTGCGCAAAGGAACAAGACAAGTAATCCCAAAAATGACGTCAAACGCGACCCGATTTCGCCTAATTCTCGTACAACTCGAATGACTAACGGTGGTGGAATCTGTGATTGTAGTTCTTGCTGTTCCTTTCTCTGCAGATTGGGTGGCAATTTGAGCAAAACGACGAATATTTATCACCCGACGTCCTCGCAACTTGCAATCATACACCAATACTCACTCTATCATCAATAATCTGTGCCAGCCTCAAAGTCTCTTTATCCATCTCCTGAACTTTTAACTCCAATTCATCATCTTCCTTTCGTCTATCCTCCAATGTCTTTCGATGACTGGCAAACTCCATTTCCGCCAATTTGATCGCTTCTTGTACGTCATCCATGGAAGTCTGTACCTCTTCCAACTGTTTCCTAGCAGACACCAGATCATACAATCCATCTTTGACTGTTTCAGTCTCTATCATGGCCATTTCCTGTTTTCGTTTTATATCTCGAATGACTTGTTTCAAATCCTTGAGTGCTTCACGGACTTCCAAGTATATTTCATCAGCGACGTCCTGTGTATTGATGCCACTGCTTTTATGAGGAGTTGGTAGCCTTTTGGTTAGAACTGATCCTAGTTTTTTGCGTAAAGAATCTAGTGCCTCTTGTTCACTGGCTTGATTTTTTGGGGGCGACGGTATCTTGGAATAGAGCTGTAATGATTTGCTACTACTGCTAGTACTACTGCGATTCTCCCCTATGGTTCTGACCGCAACGTCATCCAACAGATTCGTATTGCCATCCTCATGATTGTCATAAATTCCTTCTCCACCATCATCCGCAACAATAGTGGAGAAATCGAATAATGGACGACTTTGTGACGGATAGTAACCACCAGAATTGCCTTCGGCCAGCATGGACTGATGACCTGGAACAGGGTGATCTGTCGGTTGTGGTATCGATGTACGGGGTTGCGCCGACGCTAGGATATCATCATCGTCTACCGCCGGTGACACCATTCCGCCTATGCCTTTGGCTAGAGTGTCATCGTGTTCATTTTCCTCAGTGCCCTTGTTCAATAGGAGCAGTGCTGATGGATGTTGTATCTGAGAATGTGCACTCGTGCCGGATACTGCTACTCGCATGGATGTACTATGATTACTGCTACTTTGTCGTCTGCTCTTCATTATTGGGATGTGTGAAGTGGGAGAGGAAAACGACGGTGGCGAAACGCCTATGGGGTTGAATGGATCATCTACTCTAGTTGAAGCATTTGAGTTGGGGTTGGCACTGGATGAAAGTACTTTTAACGATGCTCCAGAAATTATATTCGATGGCGATACGTATTCTTCTGGCTATGAATTCATCATGGGAGGATGGTTAGACAATGAAGGTTGATGTATACTTGAACAGGGACCTTGGTGAGCCAAACAAGGACGCACAGTGGATACTCTGGTGAAATGTTTTAGGAGATGTTGAGGCGTCATTTCTCTTCTGGTTTTGCTGAGTCCGATTTCGGTTACTGGCGATCGTTGGTGTTGTGACCGACTTGTATTCGACAGGCTGTCAGCAGTAGACGGAGAAGGAGGTGGAGTCTTCTTCAAGGCCGCATCCTGATCCGAAGATGACATGGGCGATGTTATCAACGACGGCACTTCTTCGTCCTCCAAGTCCATTGTCGGCTGGGTTGCTTCCATGGTGAGTGCTAGGCCGCAAAGGTAGGTGGGTTGGTGTGGATTGATCAGTGATCACGAATATCTTATTTGCCATCAGTTATATACAGGATTGTGCTCTGTGTGCTCCGTCTCAGTAGCCTCCACTCAGATAAACGCCATGGATTCTTCACATGCAATATGGCGCGGGTGTATAGTATGTAAATGGACCAAAAGCTTTGTATCAACGATGAGTATGGCACACCAAATACGCTTGCGTTGCATTTACAATATGCACATAGTCGGTACAATTACATTGCACCGACCCACATCCCCGCAAGCTCGAACCGCGTGCGACTTTCAATCTGGGGGTGTTTCACCCACTCACAAAAACGAAGAGAGGAGGCTGGAGGACAAGGCAATGTATGACAAGTTACTCAGGTATCTGGCTTACGCATGGGCAGTGGACACATGGACGAAATACTACTCTTCATGATCCCGAGGCGCGAGATCGGTGGGTGGGATTCGAAATCTCTGTATATAACGTCCGTGATGTGGTCCGCATAGCCTGCTCTCTAATCGACGAGTTCCGAACGTCGAATCTCTGTTCAGACCGTGATGGTACTGTGGAACCATTCACATCACGCCCTTCCTCAAGACCCTGGAAACGCGCGCAAGGAGCTTACGAGAGACTTCATGGCTTGCTGGGTACGTCGTCAACTTGTCATTGTTATTAAAACTTTATTGACTAAAACTTTTCTAGGTTGCACCAACCCAAATTGTGTCGAGCAAGCATGGAACCGTCGCAAGAGCCCCAATCAGCCCACCTGCTGGAACCGTCGCTGCTGGAATCGTGATCAACTCAGCACATGCAGCATGCTGCGAATTATTGAAAGCATGTTGGCTGAACTGGGTAGGCCGGTGGTGTTTAGAAGGACAGGCCACTAGTTAGGTCATAGTTTGTTTATTTTATCCGATTCAGTTTTCGCTGGATCGAAACATTAGGGCTGCGAATAGGCTATAGTCTATTTGTAGAGACCTATATCTGTTGGCTGTATCGTTGCAGCTAGATTCGTAGTTATAAAAAATTGAACTTTATTGATTGTTTTGCCATAAAACTTGCTGTGCAAAGCAATAGTGTTGTATATGCACGTATAGATGGATGGATGAGGAAAGATGTTTTATTGATTGAGAAGAAAACATGCGGTTAAATAGGTGACAGCCCGAGTCCGGCTTAGCGATTCGTCCGCTTATCGTCGGACATATGACGCCATAGATTTGACGTGTGGCGACCCCTCAGCGGAAGTAATCTCCGACCCCGACATTGTCGATATATAACAAATAGCGATGCTGGGAATCAGCTGCCCTCAGGCAGGTCTGCAGCTATTTGGTGATACTTCAACCTGCGTTTGGTTGTTCGGTATACGTACTTGTGCCTCCAGAGCTCAGACAAAGCTGGGACCACGGGCCAAGCCGTATAACTACATTGGTTATCAATCCAGTTCAGTGGTAAAGATCTTGAACCCATCGACCGGCAGACGATCCACAGCGAAATTGCAACACTGCACGTTTGATGAGTTAGACTTCCCATCACTACAATGTGAACTGAATACGGATGAGCATACCACTGAGGACAGATATGA
>QEAN01000201.1:4962-36459 GCA_006535955.1 Synchytrium endobioticum | reverse complement strand
GCAACAAGTGGTATCACAGAGATGTGATGGCAGCTGACATTATGGTCAATATTGTCAGGGGGTACTTGGAACATGATGAACGGCCAACCTACCTGAAGCCCCCTTCCAAGGACAAGAACACCCCCATGAAGCGGAAGGCTGATGAAGGTGGTACATCCCGGGGTGGCCCGAGCAAGAGTCGAAAGACTCGCTAGGCGGATTGAAAATTCGCGAAACATTGGCCTACGTAAGTGGAATCATTTCCATGATGCAAGTTCCATGATGTTGTTTGGTTGCTAACACCTCGATGGTCAAATAGGGGCCACATACGGTCGACCTAGTCATCTTGTTAAATTTGGGACTAGTACAGCCGCTGAACGTGGGATGCTGCGACGCACTATTCTGTACTTTTCTTACCGTAAAGCTTTCTGTACAGATGCTCTCCACAGTTGATCAGATGTAATTTCTCCGACGCTACTACAGTCTGACAACGCGCGGTTCACCCTACATTCCATCGAGGCAGTCCATAATGTGCTTAACTGACCATACAATATTCACGAGGGTTCCTGGATGTCGCCACTGCTCACCACCGGCGGAGAAGCGTGTCATGCGCCATGAGCGTCTTCAAAGAAAGGGGAGGCATAATCTCGAGGTTAGTTTGACAGGTCGTATGAACGTTGGAAAACTGTTCCACGTAACTCAAAAAAAAACCTTGGCTTCAACCTTTGTATTATATAATCGTACAGGTATTTAGCCATAACACAACACAGACATCTATGTATATAAATCAACGAGTCTCCTTCAACGAAGCTCTCGATTTGGACTTTGCTGGTGAAGAGGCGCTGGCTGGCCGACTAGGTTTGGCTGCCGCGCTGGTGGGCCTGGTGGGCGATCTACTTGGGGGCTTGTCGAGTCCTGGTGTTGAAATGCCGACTTTCTTGGGCTTGTCGTTCAACGGAGACACACTGCTAGTCTTGGATTTCGAGGGGCTAAGAACCTCCTTTGATGCAGCTGTCGTTTCGGCTGCATTTGAAGCTAACATGATGGTGGCCGAGGGTCGCTACAGGACTTGATCGCGCCAGAAGCAAACAGAGGACATACCTGGTGCAGGGGTTTTCTGAGCAGGTTCTTTTGGGGGGGATGCCGCCACATTGTTTATTGAACCGGCCCATTCAGGTTTGTTGAGAGCTGAAATGGAGGCCTTTGCAACATTGCCTCGAGACCCCAGCAGATTCGCTTTAGATCCACTGAGATTGGTTTGGGATGAGGCCAGCCATGCAGATGAGGCAGACTATGTACATACGAGTGCGTTTATGGTCTTTCTCAATATTTGAATGTTCAGCAACACGCTGAAAAGTACCTTCAGACCCGCCTTGGGGAACAGAAAGTTGATTTCACGTTGCGCAGTTTCAGGAGATGTTGAGCCATGAACAGCATTGCGAATCAAATCGCTTCCGTACAAAGCTCGAAGACTGTTTGTATGCAGGCGTGAGTAAGCGTCAAGCTGACGGATAACCATTGAAAAAACTACCTCATTGGGAATGATCGTTTTGCCTCCTCGGGGTCAGCCGGCCCTATTAACTCCTGCCAATCTTTAATCACATTGTCTCCTCTCAATACAAGACCAACGGATGGGGCACTAGTGACTTCAAATCTTAGTGCTCGAGTTCGTGGCTTCTATGTGAGTGGTCTCACCTTGATAGGTAATTAACAGCTTCATCTCTAACGGCTTCTTCAGCATATATCTCTTGCAACATCTCTTTTGTCCTATCAGCGGATCCAAATTCCACTTCTTCACGTTTAATAACTTGGAATCCATGGAACAGAATCCGCTCAATGATTGCATCCAAATGCTGCATAGCATCTGGTTTGACCAGACATAGAGTCTTTTGCTGTAAGGCGGCAGCTCCTTCTACTTTAGGGAATGGCATCTCTACAACGGTTGGGTCCTCGAATAGGATTGCTTGTTCTCGAGAAGCTGAAGCCGGTGAGTCTGACCCATGAACGGCGTTCATCGTGCCATCAGTACCAAACATGGCCCGAATGCTAGATCAATTTCACAATAATTCAATTATCCGCACCGGCAGTAGCATCAAAGGTTCTGTACCTCTTTGGCGCAGTTTCCTTTGCAATCTTTGAATTGGTTGGACCAGCCAACTCTCTCCACGTCTTGATAGTGCCTTCATCCTTTTGCAGCAGAAGCGCTAAAATCGGTCCACTGGTCATGTACTTGATAAGATTGGGGAAGAATGGCTTCCCTTTATGTTCAGAGTAGAAGTTGCTAGCCTGGTCGATGTTGATCCAAATTTTACGTTTACGTATGATATCAATACGGTGTCTTTTAATAATTTCCATGATTTCTTCAATGACGGCTGGATGCATAGCGTCTGGTTTGATGATTGCGACGGTGGTCTCACTTTCTACAGGTGGAGATTTGAGTGATTCCCGTCTGTCTGCCATTAAGCTGGCCTTTCTTGATGCAGAACCGCCTATTTGAGATACATCACCGTCTTCAAAGACGTACTATTCATGATGATAGTGTAGTTTAGATACTGTCAACTGTTCAACTGTTTGACGGACGAGGTGCATACTGGTGTGTGGGTGTGGCCATTCTTTTCGATTTCGATCTGCTCTCTAATAAGCTTTTCAAAGGCTGGAGCATTTGCACCGTGAAGAACCTTCACCAGCACTCCGTTCTTTTGAGACATATGTGGGAGCATCAGCGAGAGCATGAGTTTTGCCGGATAGAGACTTACAAAGTAGAACAGGAACAATGGCTGACTCTTGTCTTTGAACCTTGACAGCTGAGTAATTGCATCAGATTGCGCCTGTTGTAGCAAAGACTGTCTTAGGATCTCGTCAGATAAATTCCGGTTCTGCTACACATACTGCGACAAAGTTGACAGCATTTTGCAGTTCTGACTTGAGCTTCTTTTGCAATGGTTGCATGGCGTCACATGGGCCGGCCCACTTGGCTGATGTTCAAATTGATGTAAGTGATCAGGTAGAAGGCCGGGATAATGCGCAACGTATGTCAGATTTACGGTATGCATCGACCACTATATGACGCGGGCCGGTTAGATATGGATCCAGAATGGACCAGGCAAATGAAGACACTTGCCTACTAGTCCTTGTTGTTGCAGATGGTTCATCCATCCGTCATCGTCGACAATGACGCCTCCAGCTGTTCCTGGTGAGGTCGGTGACAGGTAAGATCTCTCTCTGATCTCAACACGAAATCGAATGAACTAGATGATGCTACCTTTGCTCATATCTGGGCTCGTTGATCTCGTGCTGTTCCTTGGACACTTGATACTGGGCTGTCACAATAAGCGTGTTAATTTTACGAATTGTCGACAACAGGATCAGAATCACGTTTGACGTTGACGGCATTGTCGTTACTGGGTGCGGCCCCGATAGACGAGGAGAGAGTCCACATACACGCAGAGTCGCTGAACAGGCTGCATTGGGTCCGTCCGTAGAGGCCCTCAGTGATGAAGAAGAGTGGTTCTGCACTGCCTGAAGTCAGCGTCAAGTAAGTAATGCCGTACGATGCACTATGCCGGAACGCATACTGACACGCGTCAAGCTTCCGAATTAGAGCCTCGCCGAGGCCTGCGTCTGCCGACATACTCAATCCAGTTGGCAGGAAAAATGTGGATCTGCCACCAACATCACCACTCGTCGTCTTTCCTGAATTCAGCGACGCCGAGGTGGCTGCTGAAAAATGGGCTGCCAAGCACGCTTTCGAAGATCCTGAAGGAGCTGTACTGCTGCCTAGATCACTGGCCCATCTGGTCGAAGCCTACAAACGTGCAATCGACCTTGTACCGGAAGGCAACCCTCCCATCGTGGCACGATCGGCATCAGAAAGTGCGAGTATGTTCATAGCAGCAGAGCTTTCTGAGGATACTGCCAGTTTGAAATCTCCCACCAGGCCTGAATCTGCCAATGCGGCACCACCGTCGACAAAACATATTGGAACAAACGGAAGTACAACCCAGGGCAATACCATAATCAGGTCACCATTTATGCAAACCAATGCACATCTTCTGTCATCCGAGCTGATGTCCACTATACTACTGCATCTGCATTTTCTATTTGAGCAAGCGCTGAACGTCAAGGACGATGAATGTCCACCGCCATGGGATCAGATTTACCCACATTCGAAAGATGGGAGTCCTATGATTAGCGTCACAGGTAAATACATTGTCAAATTGTACTTCCTAGGCGTGTGGAGGAAAGTTATTATCGATGATAAAATACCCGTGGATGCGGAAGGGCGACCGCTCCTGATTTCAAGTTCGGAGAAGGCCGAATTGTGGCCGTTATTACTGTCAAAGGCTCTAGTCAAAATCGCATCTTTAAGGTATATTGTCATTCTTTTGCTTTGTCAATGCGTTTTTTCATGCACCTCACCTTAGCTCTTGTTAGCTATAAGAATGTGAACCAACAGTATGAGCACGGAGACTTTGATGTACTCCATACAATCAGGGGATATATACCAGAGAAGGTCATCATAAGCGAGCGTCTGTCGGAGGAAGGATGGGACTATCTGGCGTCCATAATACGAGGACATGGTCACATTCCCTCAGCTACATCACATAGAAGGAGTAATGCTCATCTCAGCTCCAGCGCGACTTTGTCAAAAGCAGAAAGATCATCAAGTGCAACTGGATCGGTCAGTCAACATGATATCAACGTAAAGTCAAGCAAGAGGCCGCAACCAATCGTTGTCTTTGCCTACCAAGATGTGAGAAATCTTGTTATAGTGTGTTTCAGACACAAGGATGTAATAACAACAGTAGCCTCAACGTTTTAGAAGTCGTCAGATACACCGAATGTAGTGCGAATTGTGGATGTTAATGATGCGGATGAAGTGATACCCAGTAGTGGATTTTCATTCTTCATGAGAGATTACAGTACCAGTGGAGGCCAGCCACTTGAGTCGCTAGCACACGCAGAATATCAGCATGATCTAGTATACGAGACAGACGAGATGTATACAGACTCTCAACTTGTGGAAACGGGGTACAGGTACGTGCATATGATAGCAGAAGCTGCGATATGCTAAAGACATGCCACTAGACATCTCATCTTTTACCACCTTCAAGAAAGTTATAAACCGCCAAAAGTGTTGAGTAACATCATCACAGATGCCACGAAAGTAGCAGATACACCAAGAATACCTCCAATTGTGTGTAAGTAGTGCAATTAGCACTCTCACTCGACAGTTTCCAATCCTGTCTTCATCAATTCATCTAGTCGGCCAAGACCCGTCTCGTGATACAACTTTGCTACTGTGTATGTCTACGTTTGGACGAGTCCAATCCACCGGTCTACCGCGAGTCGCTTCCATAACAGTGGACCAGTATGATTGGAAACACAAACCTAGAGAGAAAACTCTCTTGAGGGTTGCAACGAACTCCACTACCGCATTATATATCCGTATTCCAGCCGGGTAATGGGCAAGTCTTGCCTGACGATCTTGCCAAGTGACTGACAGAAAACATCATTTAGAAACAATGCAATTCGACTAATTATCGACTGCGCCATGTCATATCAGCTTGCATGTTACAGCCAAAATGATATTGTGCTGGATGATGAATCAAAGTATCTGACGGAACGACTGGGTGTTCAAGTTAAGGACATGGACGACGCATTTGGACCTCAAATCGCAAATTCATGGTGGCTACTCTACAAGTACGGCCTTCTTCTGCTACTTTTGCGCCGTCACATACACTCATGATGAACTCACCGCAGACAAATACTGATGTTGCCCCACCCGGTCTTTCTATCAGCCGACCTCTATCTTCCAGAGCCGCTGCAGTCTGGAGCTAAACTACATATCATTGATAACGATACTGGGCAGGAGGTTGCACCTCCATATGAACTGCAGCCGCGAGAATACCCAGTCAATCAGTCTGGATACACATTGATTGGTGAATGTAAAACAGCACTTGCACGACCCCCAGGGAAATGGAAGTTACGCCTCATTGCAGATCCACCATTACCAGTTGATATCCAGACACCATGGACCAAGTTCATCACCCAAGACTTTGAAGAGATCCTGATTCCTAATAGACAAAACGTTCTCTTCAGGCACGAGGTGCAATTGAGCGATTTCGTTTTTCAACATGTTGCTGATTTACTCACCAATGATAGATATGTACTGAAGCTGAAGGAAGTTGCTGCAATGAGGGTTTCCTGTCAGTTTTCTTGTACCAACGCTACTTTGCCTATAAGGATACACTTATACAGCAATGGCGCAGAGCTGACCACAGTTGGGGGGATCAGCTCAGCTACCATTCTCAACTTTGTGGTCGCCGACGACTCGGTAGGTTTGACTGCAATAGTTCTGTCCCTGAATGATCAATTCACATTTTCAACAATAACTTTTGACGAACAAGAATCGATATGTAGTACAGGGATCGGTAGATGCATTAGAACTCGTGAAACAGGGACGGGATGTATATAGCACAGTAGGGGATTTCAGGCCCATGTCGAGAGGAGGTTTGACCAGTGTTTCAAAAAGTGCAGGATCTGGCAAATCCTCGGCAGCGAAAAAGCGCACCTCCTCAAGCCATGAAGATCCAAATGCCGCCACAGCCAGCGTCTCGGGTGCTTCCGTACTGCCATCATCCGGGACCCCAGCCACTGGTGAAAATTGTGACGTTTGGAGATTACGTATCTTCGCGACTGAACCAGGCTCGTTGCTTGTGAGTAAAGATACCGAGAAAGAAGATCGTCAGAAGGCTGTCAAAGATGCTTGGGAAGCTGGTCAGCCTGGCCGAGCAACTAGAGCCAAAGAAGCACGAGATCAATACATTCGTCAGCTCGAGGGTAGCAATCCTAGTAATGGTAACAGACCAACCACAGCAGTGGCGCCCCATAGGATACAAAGTACAGGTACTGCAGCCATGGCAGCAGAATCCTCAGGACGACACAGTGTAACAGCGCGAGTGTTGACACCCAATGAAATAGCTATGCGAGTGGCAGAGCGAGAACGTAGATATGTCGAAGCTATAGAAGCTGTGGATAAAGTACGGTCACAACGGATACTAGACCGTGAGCAACGGGCAGATTTGAAGCTTCACGTGCTTGAGAGAGTGGAGGCAAAGGCTCGTGAGGTTGAGAAATTCAAGGAGGAGGATATGTCGAGAAGGGATGCCTATCGCGATAAGCGGCTCAAAGAAGTTGATGAATGGAGAGCTGGCAGGGAGGCAGCTGCGAGGGAGCAGGCTGAGTTGGTGCGACTACAGCAGGAAGCTTTAGCTGCGTTGGAGCCAAAGGATGAAGCACCAAAGGTGAAGAAGAAAAAGTAGATATCGTGAGACAGATGCATGGATCCAGTGGATCCAGTGGATTCGTACGGCATAGTGCGGCACTCGATTCTTGTAGACATGCATATTACGCGATGATACATACATCTGACGGATGCCGTTCCTTGTTTTACTGCCTCACTTTTGCATGTTTTGACAGTCATATGTGACCTAGGTCTTGCAGGCTGCAGACCGAGATGTTTGACGGTGACGCTGTGACATGGCGGAGGGGCATGAGTGGAGCCTTTGTATGCATTCAGGTAGGCATGTCCATGTGTTCGCTTCGAGATCGCGTGCACCATAACGGAAGCTACAACGGCGGACCTTAGGCCTTCAAAGTTCACCAACATCTGGCCGGTGCCGAGGGAGTTACCTGGATATGGTGTCTCCTGGATATCATCTTCTTTGTGGCACTCTACTGGCTCAGAATACCCAGACTGGACTTCTCGCTGCCGGTTTGTATAGTCATTGCGATATCATTCCTCGTCATCAACTTGTCTGTGGGATCACAATCAGCACTCCAGGTAAGCAGTTCACGACGATTGCATGGTGTGTTTCCAGTAATTCCATGGATTGATGTGTCTTCACTCTAGAATGGCCTTGATCATATTATGGGTTCCGGAAGGCAGGGCCATTTAGGCGTCGACGACGTTTCTGACGGTATGATTAAGCTTGTTTAATAAAGCACAGTACTGCTCAGAATTATTTGCTCCCACTACCATGGGTGGTTTCCGTATATTCATGTATCTCTCTATTCATAGAAAATGGGACGCATATCGTCGGTGTTCATACAGGTTCGTTTTTCAATGCGCTTGTGTATGACCGCTGGAATTTCCTCAAGCCTGTTCACTCATTATTCGATTACACCAAACCTCACAGTGGTAGTACGACCACCAACAGTAGCTGCCTTGAATCCGAATGAGTCAGCTTATTGCCTCTCTGATACTACAGCCACCGTATCAGTACCATTATTGATACGGGGAAGCTGGAATGTAGAGTATATGGTTGAATACGAGCATCAGCCATATTCCTCCGCCCAGCCTCCTACTTATCACAACCTATCCGTCGCCTCTGTAGATAAAGGCGATGAGAAGCAGCCTCAGTCATCACAGCACGATCAACCAGTGAAGAAGGGAGCAAAAGTGACCAGGAGTCAGTTGTATTTGAGTCAGCCAGGAAGGTATAGATTGATGAGAGTTTGGGAAGCCAAACCAGGTGCTGGTAGTGTTTTAGGTAGTACTGTACCTGGGTGGACAGATGTTGTTGCTTGCCCCTCCGCCAAATGGGCTGTGAGTGAAAAGACGAGACGGGTCGACATGTGTGTTGATGAAAAATATCGGCTACAAGCGGAGCTACACGGCGCCCCTCCCTTCCAACTTCGTTATCTCCAAAGAATCGCCAGAATGGATTCTACTATGACAGTAGACGTTGGCCTACCCGAGCCTACCCCAGATAGTAATACTGATGGACGAGAAGGCGATGAATCATATGGTGTCATCTTGGGATCTAATCACCAACAAGTTGTCATAAATGCACCTCAGACGAACATTCCATCCAAGATTACTCGCTCAATTGAGATGAAGATGGACGTCACCGCGCCCTACTTCTTTAGGATCCTCTCCGTAACAGACAGATTCGGCAATATAGTCTTTTATGAAGACGCCTCTGAAGCAGCAGTCGATGTGAGAAGAGGCATGACAGTCCATGCATCAACGTCAGGAGATCATCAATTAGTTGAAGTCCATCCACGTCCTACTGTGCGATTTACAGACACCGATGCCTTTAAGCTACTTCGATTACCCGATGGTGGGCCAGCTTTGTCGGGTGCAGCTTTACCCTTTGTGATGGATGGATCAGCGCCGTTTACCGTTACGTATAGAAAAGATGAGTCAGCCCCATTGACAATGTCTGATATACGAAAATCACTGTCTCATTTGCCGGTTACTGGATCTGGCACCTATGAACTCCTTTCAGTAAAGGATACTTTTTGTAATGGTTTACTTCTTCTACCATCTCAACGATCAGTCGTGGATGTATTGCCCCCACGTATTACTATAGCTGCTGAAGCAATCACAGAACGCTGCGTCGGTGAAGTCGGAGCTCTCGTGAATTTGACCTTTTCCGGAGATCCACCATTCAAATTAGACTACGAAGAGATTCAGTTGGACACTGGCAATCGAGAGCGGCATATCCACGAATCACACAAGCCACGTTCTACGTTGTCGTTACGTCCACCCGTATCTGGTCGATGGAGATACGAATGGTTGGCCGTCTCTGATGCCCATTATAAAGACGTACAGATTTCCGGCCAACATAAACCGTTCTCCCAAGTAGTCCATCCAAGATCCAGTGCCCACTTTGCCGAGTCAAATAAAGAGGTCAGGTGTATAGGGGATAATGTTAAAGTACGAGTAGATTTGGGGGGGTCTGGGCCGTGGGAGCTAACCTATGCCATGTCGACTGGTGGCAGTGCTGTACCCTCACAAAAGCGAATTAAAGTAACGTCTTCGCCCGTATATATTCAAACCCAACCTTTTGAATACTCTGGAGAATTTTCTATAGACCTAGTTGGTATGTGTTGTTCATTATGATTTATCAGTCCGATCGTCCGTGGTTTAATGAAGTTTCCTTATCTAGAAATAACGGATTCCAATGGGTGTAGTTGGCCGTTGTCCGTACCACAAACTACAGTTCAAGTGCTGGCTCAACGACCTGCAGTCAGTTTTATATGTCCCAAAGCCATCCAGATACTGGAAGGACAGCATGCCTTGTTGCCATTATCACTCTCCGGAAGGCCACCATATCGTGTCAAGATTCACCATGTTGCCACTGGAAAAGTATTTGAATCCGATCGGTCGCCAGTAAGTTGGTCATTTCGGAGTCACTTATTTGCGTATATGAGCGATAACACGTTGTCGGTTGGGTGTAGGTGTCCGTCAGACAAGCAGGAACCTATGAAATCGAGTCAGTATCGGACGCTCACTGTACCGGAAATGTGGTCTCACCTCGACGTTGTGAAGGTAGTACGCCATTGATCTATATGTAATCGAATTGACACAAACCGCATCATATAGTGTCCGTCATTCCACGACCATCCTTGCGATTTGATGAATCACAATGTGCACACTTTGAGAAGGGCATCTGCTACACGAACGATGTTTGCGAAAGTCAATTTTCAAACATACATTTCGATATCAAGGGTAAACCACCATTTACGCTTGATTATAATCATGAAATTGAATTGACCACAAAGAGCCATCCGGTTGAATCCAAGCACATTGATACAGACAAACGTGCGGTGTTGCCTCTCTCTAGCATACCAGGTCGCCATATATATCATGTCACAGGCGTGCGAGATGGTAACTATCAGGTAGACGCTTCGCGAAACGAGGTACAAGTAGTCCATGTAGTCAAGCCTCGACCTAAAGCTAGTCTAGGACACGCACCAATACGAATCTTTAGATGTGCACACCAGGGACCAACTACCAACGTGCTGGAACCATCAAATGGCCATAGTACCACTGATAAAGACGCTTCATTAATGATTGATTTACAAGGAGAGCCACCATTTTCTTTGACCCTCAAAATCAAACAGGATGGATTGCAACCATATGAACTTCCGATTAATAATATTACAGTCGCTTCTTATGCTTTACCGTTGACTCGTCTAGCACAGACTCCCGGTAGTCTAACAGTTTCTTTACTGAGGGTCGCTGATGCTACAGGGTGTCCTAGAGAATATGATGCAGGGCTGATCGACCATCAAAAGACCATTCAAGTCACAGATGTGGCCAAAATCACCTCATTGAGCTCATCTACCGTCTGTGTCGGCGATGCGTTAGTGTTCTCGCTGCAAGGGGTTCCGCCGTTTTTCATAAAGTATACACTTGGTGAGAGCAATTTGTCCATTCAGTAATACTTGGGCGTTTCGACGGAACTATCTGACTTGTTGGATCAATAGGCAACAAGACACTATTAGAGCAGGAAAGCCAACCTCTATTCACCATTTCCGCGAAAAATCCTGGTAACTTGGTGATAACAGAAGTATGCAATAGAGCTGAAGGATCGAATCAAGTCGAAAGATGTTGTCCAGTGTCGTTGGCTCATACTGTACATGACATACCATCTGTCAGGATTGATGGTGGTCACGCAACGATTGATGACATTCAAGAAGGTTAGTTGGAGGGCTAATGTTGATCGTCTGGGTCCTATACTCAAGTCAATCAAACGCAACATGTAGGAGGTTCCTCACTCATTACATTTGACTTCAAAGGGACACCACCATTTAATATCACAGTGAGACGAACGACGGTTGGTCAACGTGATGAGACCTTTCGTGTTGAGAATATAGAAGGACATCATCACGAGATGACAACCTCCCAAGAAGGAACGTATCGGGTCATCTCCATTGCGGATAAATTTTGCTCGTACCCCTCCAAAAAGAGATGAAAGCCCCAAGGTGAGCATGGGTGACGTGTCGGCTCACAGTGAATCAATCGACTCACATGCAAGCACCGAAGGCGCAGGTACATATGACAAAAGGCTAATTGTATCTATCGCTACGTGTTGACAGACTATGAGATACTACGTTGCAAGATACGGGTGGTGTACGGTTGTCGCAATAGTATGGTATCTCACTTGTTTGCCTGGAATTTCTTCACGACATTGAATGCCTTCATACATTGCATATAAAAGTGACGCTTGGAGGTGCAAATGTGCGCCATTAGAGGGTGTTCGTAAAGGGCGATTGAATATGTGAACGCGATACCAAGACGGAGCCGCTCCCGAAAAAAACAACTAATTCGCTATCTATGAGCACCTTCTCTGCAGCCATGGCAGGAGTGAACAACGTGACACCATCATCTGACGTTAACAGCAGCAACAGAAGGCAACAAAAAACCAGAACCTGCTCCCCAACTGCAGTCGATTGTGTGAGTAGTGTCATATCGCAGTTGGATACCTTGTATGAGAAGCGTCTCGAGCGCCCGGGAAACGACTGCTGATTCGTACGAGTGCGAAATCTCGTAGTCGGTAGGTGGAAGTCAACACCATCCATCCATAATCAAGCGAACAAGCATGGCCGATTTAAATGATGATATCGATCAAGATGAAATGGAATGTCCGCTGTGCTTGGAAGAAGTCGACATTACTGACAAGTATTTCAAAGTAAGCTCATCACTAGGTTGAAAGCCAGACATCAACCGTTCCCTCCACTGGGCAGACCACATACTAATCGCATCAATTAATATTCACATAGCCTTGTCCTTGCGGATATCAGGTACATGCCTCATTCTTGTCTAACTATCCTCGTTGCTTGTAATGGACATCAAATTCAACATTTATACTGTGCTTTGTTTGATTAGATATGTCGATTTTGCTGGAACAAAATCAAGAATGACTTGGATGGACGGTGTCCTGGATGCAGAAGAGTCTATTCTGAACAAACTATTGAATTCAAACCAGTTCCTCCTGAAGAGTATGTCGAGTGACGTGATTTGCAGATGCGTCACGAGGAGCTTGATACTCCTCGAATAGCTCGTTGACTGTTATAACCATAGACTGGCTCGTATTAAGAATCGAAAGAAGCAGCGAGAGAGAGAGAAAAAGGATCAGGAAATATCTGCAAAGAGACATATGGCTTCTGTTCGGGTTGTTATGAAGACGTTGATATATGTCTTTGGTTTATCCTCTCGAGTCTGCACTGAAGAGGTAGGATGTAATTCTGCGTATCTTTAGTTTCCGCTAGAACTAAGTAGCCTCGTAACCCCAGACTTTACGCCAACTTGAATATTTTGGTCAGTTTGGGAAGATTTCAAAGGTGCTCATAGGAAAAAGGGGCCATGGACACACACCGGCGCTAGCAAGTCTAGCTAACAATGGTGTGTATATCATGTATGCTAAGAAGGAGGACGCCGCCAAAGCTCTGATGTCTGTTGACATGACCGTTTGGGATGGTCGTTCACTTAGGTATTGTCCTTGTTTCCATTCAAACAACGGTTATTGAAGTTCCATTAACGCTTTACTCATAATCAGAGCTACATATGGGACCACCAAGTATTGCACGTACTATTTGAAGAATCTGCCATGTTCGAATATCAATTGTCAAAATATGCATGAACCTGCCGAAGAAGCTGAAGCATGGGCTAAAGAGGAAGTAGTGTGAGTGAGATGGTGGCCGCTTTGCCTTTCCATGAGGTTTTTACTTGATGACCTCATGTCACATCGTAACACCACCTACTTGTTAGACGACTGTCCACGAGAGATAGGACATGGCGTACTCCGCCGTTTCCAATTTTGAGTGAACAAGCGCGTAAAGATGAAAAAGAGTCAAGTGCATTACCTGCTACTGCAAGTTGGTAAGGGCGGACGTGTCGTATTCCTACTTCAATCGCATGTGGGAACAGAATCTGAAGTTTTTTCACATGATCTAGGGCAAAAACCGGGCAGCCGCAGCCACCATCAATAGTACAGCACAGACCTACCGCTAGTGTATCTTCAGTCTCGTCGTCGTCGTCACACCCAGCTGCAGGCATTACTCCGGAACCAGATCCAGAATCTGAGCCAATGTCAGATTCCCACGACCTAGATGTACCTTTCTTGGTTGCTAAAGAGTCTCAACGGGAGCGTAAACAGAGGCTACGCGGCAAGCTTACGGAACATGGAGTTACTAATACCCCTCTGACTACTATACAGCAACATCCGCCATACCCTATCGTACATACAGCGCCACCGCCCGGTCTTGTCAGTCGGACACCGTCCTCTATACCGGATACTCAGCAGTCAGAATTGTCATCGCTCACTATTCCTCTCTCGGAAGAACCAACCTTCGGATCGCGAGCGTTGGCAGATGAGGACCAGCCTCCAAGCCTTTTGAGTCAGTCGTTCAGTAGTAACATTGAAAACCCATCCAATATCATACCTTATATGCCCACTCCTGGGTCCAAATTCGCCACAGTAGAAGCACCATCTGTAGAAGAAACTGATCCCGTGTCTTTATTCAATTTGCACCCCAAGTACTCAGGACCATTCGACCCATTCCGCGAAGATCCACTAGCTTTCTTGGCATCATCAACACCACCACCATCCGTCACAAACCCTATGTCCGCTACCCCATTGCGTGCAAGGCCAACAAGGGTTTCGACTTCAGTCGACCAACCTGACTTTTCGTCATTGAATGGCATAGTGCCAAATCGAGGAGCATCACAACAGATGCCATCGCAATTATCACCGAACCAGCGATACGCACGACTGCAACCATCAAATACCACCACTCTAAGTAGTTCAGTCTTGACACCCTCTTCGAACTTTCGATTTGATCCATTCAGAGATGAAGCAATTCTTGCAGTATGGCATCGAGAGGCTACCTTGACTGAGTCGCAAGCAAGGGATGATGTTCTTGTTTCATCCCCACCAGCAACCGATACAAGGTCCAAGAGTGGTAGTCGGTTTGAACGACTCTTTGGTAGTGGTACATGCGATTTTTACGATGATGGAGTCAACCCTGTAAGGCAAGAGCGAAAGGTGAGGTTTATTTACTGGTACACCGCCAGGAAAGGCGAGCGGGTACTGAAGTAAATCTACCTATATCGTAGGAGCGAGGCTTCTCGCCAGTCGAAGCGGATCCCAGATGGAGGGAGGCCACACGAGCATTATCGTCACCACAAGGAGTCGATTCATGGCATTCGCCTCGTACAGCTCAACAGGGACATCGTAATGTTGCTCCCGCTTTTGCTGGGAATGTGTTGCCTTCAAATAGTAGAGAGTCTTTAATGCTCATGCAACAACAAGCGGCGGCAGCAGCTGCCCAACAACAACATCAGCAGCATATGCTGGCTGCACGAGTACAAGCTGCGTATTTAGCAGCTGGTAGATCGCCGCCGTCTCAAGAGGAGGTTCTATCTCAGATGATGAGAGAAGCTCAGTTGCGAGAACGCGAAAGAAATGCTTCTGGTCCTAGATTAGTTTCAGGCCCACTTTCGTCTGGTGAAATGAGCGTCGGGGGCCGTGGGTTACGAGATCCAGCAATCATGTCCATTCTTGTAGGTCAACAACAGGTGCAATCACCATTATCATCTTATCAGCAACACGTGGAGGGTGGTCGCTCAAGGTTGAGAATATTTGACTCTGTTTCTATTGGCCAACAAGGTCCTGGTATTGAAGGACAAGGATTCGATTCATGGAATGGTAAGTAGCCCATCATTGACAAGATGTTTTCGTGACAACCAACTTCTTGCAAATGCTTGGATTAGGTCATCGTGGTGACCAAGATCGCACGACACACCCACCAGATTTACTTCCTGGGGAGCAACAGGATTTTCACTTGGGCGGGGAGGCGACGGTTTTTTTTCGAGGTCAGTTGTCTTATAATGTTTGTTTTCAGTGCCGGCTGTAATCTTTCTCTGTGAGGATGCAACATGACGCACGATATCGTAACTAGGCGAACGACCGTTACCGGACCCGCCCGACATAACAAGATGGGGGGACCAAGTGGGAGGCGGTAAAAACATTGATAAATTATCATTAACCAAGCAAGATAAAGCAGCTCCTCATGCAATCGTCTCTTCAGAAGCCTCGAACGCACTCGGATTGGAATCACTCAGTGGCCATACATCACAGAACGTCTATTCAGTGAACGGTATACATAGTTTGTACAGCAGTTCAGGTGTAGCATCACCCACCCCTTCTACCGAACCTTCAAGATCCGCTGGAGCTTCGAGCCCAGAACCTCTGACACCATCTCGAAGTATTGACTCTCCAGCTTTGTCAAAGATCAACTCATTATCATACCAGAACAATAATGATAATGACAGTAGCAGTCATAATCAACAGAGTCGCATGCATGTGCCTCTGTCGTCCGCTTCTCCCAGTGCCACTTCCCCAGCTCCGACATCAGCAATTGCATCAAAAGCCAACGAAGAAGTGAATATCTCATTGTCGCCGCATGTTGCTTTTCCACCTCTTGCCTCTTCATCGCCGTCATCTCCCATGGCGACCGCTTCCTTGCCTTCAAGAGGTAAAGTCGTGTCAATTTCATCGTCCTCCGGAAAGACGATACCGTTGGGCTCTTGTCGAACAGAAAAGGTCGTGTCCTCGGCATCACCTGCAAGCGCCAGTATCAAAGCGTCAGTAGTCACCAATAACATGTCCAAGACCGAGACCAAGACCGACGCGAAACGTTCCTTGAAAAAAAGTGATAGCGCTGTCAACTGGAACAAGCAAAATAAAGCAGATGATAGGATGTTTTTAGTCAGGGAACCATCACAGCAACAGCAGTCGAGGGGTGAAATCACGAAGACTGAGCCCATTGTTAAAGCAGAATCGGCAAGTGGAGTGGAGTCAACCAAAAGCAACGAGAAGGAAAGGAGGGAGGTTAATTTATTGGAAAAGCCCAAGCTGCCAAATCCGCTTCAAGTAAAAGGAGGTGGTGTAAGCTTGCCGTCGTCTGCAATTGAGCAGAATCCGTTGGATGGTCGTAAGAGAAAGACCAAAACCAAAAACACTGCAGAGTCACGGCTCAAGAAGGTGATTTTAGGTCATTCTTTAGCTTCAAAAGGCTCTCAGGAATGCTTGGTCACACCGGATACTGCATCTGTAGATAGTAATGAAGCAGAAGCACTTGTTGACTCGTCGTGGCTGTCTGGATTGAATTTGGGGCCATCTAGTAGTTCTTCACCTGCCACTCCGAAAAAGAAGAGCAAGAAAAGGAGTCATGCCAGCAATAGAGTGGATACCACTAGTTCCAATTCTGTCGACAGCTCAACTTCGATGTCACCGGCTCCTCCCAAACCATTGCCACCGTCGACGATTCCTCCACCGATGCCGCCGACACTCTCTACTGAAGGGCTAATATTGTCCGATGTTGGTGTCGACCTCAGAGAATATAGTAATTATGGTAATAAAACAGCCAGGCTAGATTTTGGCCAAATCGACTCTACAACCATGCCGGCAAAAATTTGGCAAGATTTGCAGAAGAAGTTGACGGGTTTGGATGCGGCGTTCAAGACTAGCCCACTGTCTTCGCCATCACGACACGCTGATAACGGTAGTAGCAGCAAAAGGATGAAGCCCACCATGGTAGCGTCAGCTGATGCAAGAGCAGCTATGCTTTCCATGCATATTGATCCATCTGCGGCTGACACTGCGGATTGGTCTGTCAATGTTTCTTCCAATGGTTTATCATTCTCGCAACCAGAAATACCTGCAGAGGGTGGTGCCCCCGATATCAATACTTTGCAGTTGAGCTTGAGTCAACTCGGTCAGCTAAGTCAGTTGGCACAAAATTTGGGTACGGTGTCTGTTGAAGTACATGATGGGTCCTCCAAAGGCTCTGCCAAAAGTCCTCCTCCCTTGAATCTCGGTGAGTAACGTGTATTACATCATCGCAGCCCGTTTGCTCAAATAAGGGACCTACAATATAGATTCTAACAACTTCGTTGATCAAGCGTTGGAGTCGTTGGCTGCTACAGCCTCAGTCCTTTATGAGGGGTTGGAAGCTCAGGTCGGACGAACCTCCAAAGGAAAGAAGAAAGGCACCGATGATGTAACAGTACGGTCTAATGTCGTTTGGGGAAAAGTTGCCGATCACATCAGCCGATTGGAAGAAGTTGCTTCGAAGCTACAAGGTGCCGCTTCCAGTCCTGGTACGGCATCAACAGCATCGTTATCAGGAAGTACTAGTGATCCACCTGTCGGCGCAGCATGTTTGGACCCTCATGAACTGAGAGCGAAGGTGAAATCAATAGAGTTGGTCATGAAGGGAATGCGCGAAGCCCGGGATCCCAAGAAGAGGCAGAAGGATCGGATAGTGGATCGCAAAGATGCCGTTGTTCAGGCTCTCGAAACCATTATATCAATGGTGCGACCAGCCATGAACGACTATCTGAATGAAGCCGATAGCGAGGCAGGTCTACCAGATGTAGTAGAGTACCAGGAAGATAATTACTATGCTCTTGATCACGAAACTCAACATCTTGAAAGAGATTACGTCATACAAGCGTATAACCCTAATATGCAATTCGCTCTCTCCGAAATCGATGTAGAAAGTTGGCGTACTTGGTTGACTGGATTTGATGACCGACAATCAAAACGTCTAGATCAACATATCTTGCCTTCTGGCAATGATTATTTGAGGCAGCTTCTGGATTCCGTCAGGGGTATGGTGGTATCTGCCGATGATACCAATAGTACGACACCAAATGGCAGTATTAGCCCGAATCCTTCGCTAGAATATACGCAGGCATCCGAGGCAGCATCAACTACCCGTTTGTCTCCTGACAATCTGAATACTCGTATTGATCGTACAAGAAAGCTATCCAGGTCAATGTCTGACGTCAGCGTAGAGCTGCCAACACCACCACCATGTATGACTCGACAGTCTCCAAAGCCAACCACGGCAGACTTAGATACAAACCTTGAGCAAGTTCGTCATTATATTAACGACTTGGAAAAACTGTTAGTGGAAATGGTATCAGTTAATAGAATAGGAATCAATAGAGTAGCCAAGCTGTTGGGCAGAAATAGCCTCGGATTCTTGGAGCCAGTGTTGTACTATCACCAAATACCATTCATGTCGAATGTAGCAGATCTGTATGATTTCATGGCGGCGGGCGATACGACAGAGGGTGATGACTACGGTGATGAGGAGTTTTGGATTGATGAAGAAGAGGAGTGGGTTGATGACGAAGAGGACGACGAGATGGGCGAAGAAGACTATGACGGGGAAGGTGACGAAGAATGTCTTTCTCCTCGTGATACTAGTGTCGCAACAGGACTGGTCTCATAGATTGATTAATTATTACAGTAGTATGCCTGTGACAGAGAATAGTCCAGCATATCAGGTTGTTGTCGTCGAAGGCGTCATGAGGCGGGTGGTTAGGTAGTTCTAGATCGAAAATTCGCAAATAGTTGTATTATAGATTGGGCACCGGCGTGGCAATTACATATAAACTCATCTAACAAATGCGACGGAGCGCGATAAATCATAGAAATTCAGGCTCTATGCATCGCCAAGAAGTTTCAATCAATTTCCAGGGAAGCATTTGTTGCGGCAGACCGGAGCTGTCTGATTCGGAAGAAGATTAGCCAGCAAATCGTTTATCAACTTTGGATTCTTGTATGAACTAAAGCAGGTAAAGTATACTGATGACTCCCGCGTGAACAAAAGCAAGAGCAGATTCATCACATCCCAGCATGTACGCCGAATAAGTTCAATCAATGGTCGCCAAAAAGCATTTGGCATTTGAACATTGCATTTGGTGCCAGCAACGAACTACCCAATGCTCCATCACATTGTAAAACGCAATGTCGTCTAACCGACTGCGTTTCAACTGCCAATGCCAAATCCAGGTTTCAAGCAGGCGGAAAGTTTCCACTTTAGGCACGCCGCCATGGGCAAATCACACAACCATGCAGGCATTACGCTAGATCACGTCGCCCCACCCAATGTGTGCGTGACGCAGTTTGTCGCAGGCGCACCCCCCAACTTGTGTCGGACTCCACCTGTCATCAACGCAAGACAACCCTAGAACAA
The DNA here is from genome assembly GCA_006535955.1 of Synchytrium endobioticum. Classification (NCBI taxonomy): domain Eukaryota; kingdom Fungi; phylum Chytridiomycota; class Chytridiomycetes; order Synchytriales; family Synchytriaceae; genus Synchytrium; species Synchytrium endobioticum. Next base: position 16,629 of record QEAN01000201.1, on the reverse strand, counting down.
GCAAGATGTCAGCCAAGCGGATTCTCACAGTTGCTCTCCTCTGTATCGGTGCCCTGTCACTCGGCGACGCCCTGTCACACGGCGGCGTCGCTTCCGACGTCCACAAGCTGAGCGCCGGTACGTGCAGCCCTGGTGCACCCAGTGGAAGTGCCATGCAGTAGCACGAAGCGAGGTACAAACCCGCCCTCCCTGTAGACAACTTTGCGGACTTTCTGGATGCCTCGAATGTGTCCATGGTGCAATTCTACGCACGTAGGTTCCTGTTGTCATCTGGGGGGGGGGGTTTTTTGACGGGTGACATCAAACCATGCATGAGGCTGACGCATCCACCGCATGCGGGCTGCAGCGTGGTGCGGATACTGGTACGTTTCCCATCTGCGTTTGGCCCCGGCATTTGTGTTTCATGTTGTTTCATGCCCTCCCCCAAACGTATATGTAGCAAAGGCAAGTCTCTGCTCGTGTGTTGTGTGTGTTTCGCCGGCGCCGGCTCGTACCAACACGGCACGGCACGCACATAGCAATGGCGCCTGCGTTTGAAGCCGCCGCGACTAAACTCAAGCCCAGCAACATCTTGCTCGGCAAGGTCGACTGCACCACCGAACAGCGTCTGTGCCGTGAATACGAGGTCGCTGCGTACCCGACCCTGCAGGTGTTCAAGAACCAGCGCCCAAGTGTCAAATACCGCGGACAGCGAAACGCCAATGCGATTGTCAAGTTTATGAAGTGGGTGCCTGCATATGCACGGGTTGTGGTGCACTCTCTGTCTGCAACGTTTTATGACCTGCCCCAATGACAATTAGCCAGACGGCGGCTGCTAATGATGGCGTCCGCCGATTCTACTGATGCAAGGCACAGCATTAGCTGCGACATGGATTAGTGCGGCATATGGAGCCGTGATGGGGCGAAATTTTTGGGTAGTTGTATCGCAAAGCATTGTAGAGACATTTACCGCCAATACACAATGAAACCAAGCGTGTTCCTCAATTGAACTCAGATTATCAGTGACCGTAACAGAGCACCACTCGTTATGTGCCGCTCCGTCCAACATAAAGCCATTCGTACCTCCTCAATGCTGTACAAGTCCACAACGCATGCTTGGCCCAGACCGATCGTTGCAACACATGGATGGTACGCAATCCCATCAGCATGGGGAAGGATTTTTGGTGCGGATGATGCTCGCTCACGAGTCAACTATTGAACTTGACACCTTAGTCTGGCTTCACACTGTGGTGTGTGAAAAATGTAACTGGCTTGGTGCGCATCCTTGATGGAATGGTCGGGAAGGTAAGAGGTCACTAAACACTATAATTGTCGACCGTCATGACTTAATTCAGCAATTCGGTCGTTAGACACAAACAACGTTTATATTCGATGAATAATATACAATCGTATTCGTAGCAAGTAGCAAATCATCAAATGTACTAGCAAAAAGGCGATATTAATTCGTGACGGGTATGACGATATAAACTACAATGACTAGCTAGAAACCGTGAATCTTGATTTTGTCCTTGGATACAAACTCTCCTTGAATCAGAAACTGCTGAATCTTTAATCGTTGATCTCCTTGTAATTGAATGATTTCTCCCCACTCTTCATCCTGAACGATTGTACCGTTGCATGCAAATTCCTATGCGAATAGGTTAGTCGCCGCTTCTACAGAGTTTTCCGCCAGATGCATACTTTCTTGAACGCTTTCAGCAACTTCATCTGATTCACTTCGTCAGGGAGCCCTTGAAGCGTCGTCAGTGTTTTCCTACCGTTTCGTTGTTGTATGCGTATATCTATGAAACATTTTGATTGTGGTCCTTGTTAGCTTACTAGCCCCTTCACATAGTAATGTGATGATGTCATCCATCATTTTTTTCCTGACATGACGAGAGTAAAGCTCAGTGTAACTATGACTATAAGAGAATCATTATGGAAGAGAGAATTCACTTCCAAAACGGAAGATGAATCTCCCATTATCTATCTATTGATAGACCCACTCTGAATTTTCAGTGTGATGTAGAAGATTTCATCATCGCTTCATGGTTGTCATCATCATGTCAGGATACGCTAGCCAGACATCCATCCAGTTGTGGATACGAATCCATCCAATTCTCATAGTTATTTCACGCATCGTAACTCATACCAGTTCATCCACGATCCTCATTCCCAATGAAACAAAACATGTCAATCCATTTACTTACGAATAGACCCTTGGGCTTTGGATCCGGCCTCTACGTCTCCAGTATCAGCAAAGGGATCGTACTTATTTAGGCTAATGAGTTAACAGAATTAGTCAATACCGTACTATCAGTAAGATTACATCCATCACACGGAAGGACGACTGTGAATCTTCATACTTCTGAATTTCCTCAGTCATAAAACGATTGATGATGGATATGGATTGGGACCCTTGTTGCTGTATTGACACTGGATGAGTTTTGCCGGTTCGCTCGATGATATAATGTTGTCAAGAATGTTGAGTGAAACTAAGGAAGGAAACTGAAGGTCTTTAAATGGGAGTCGCGTGCATGAAGATATGGGAAACGAAGCATAGTCTCGTGATGCCCACAGTCAAATACTGAGAATTTGCATTTAGGACTGATGACTTGTACTTCCCGTTTCCCTTTGATTTCGAGACACTTCCTGATAGTTGTTACGTGATTGTGAATTGCATACGTGAAATGGCCGGCTACAGCTTTAGTGGGAATCTATCAGATTTACGTCCAGTTGTCGCCAGAAAGTGCTACTCCAGCTGTTTTCGATGATGCCTGTCAGTTTGATTAGTGCATTAGTCTAAAAAGACGTGTCCCATTCCCGACGTTGATCAAGGAACAGAGCTATTCATTCACATTCTGAAATCCTAACTCCCTCTCAACTCCTTCATTGTCATCCCGTTGTGAGGTTTGGACGACCAATTAATCGACCAATGGAGTTTGAAGTCATCAACCAGTACTAGGGGCTTGTCACGTGGTTGGGGAGATACTACACTTCGTGGAGTGCATATCCTTTCTGACCAGACCTTGTACACTAAAGGTTCAGGTATATCCGGTCTGCTACAACAGTAACTCCTCTTCCACGTCGACACACTCGCCAAGCAAGCTCGTAAGAAACAGAGAGGATTAGTCGATATGTTGACTAGGAGGATTGTTTTATGGAGCGTCGTGTGTATCAGCTATCTGTCACTGGGCGGCCTCGCATCAGACGTCCACGACTTGACCGCTGGTATGTACAGACTTACAGCTGATGCCGCTGGAAGTGAAGTGACATGACATAGTACCATTCATTAGAGTCCTTTGAGAAGTTCCTGGATGACTTTGATCTGGCATTGGTGGAATTCTATGCGCGTGAGTACATGTGTCGCAATCGATATGATGTAGTGGAATCATGACATGAGGACGGGATGTGTGTATGTCGAGGTTACCGGTATTAGATTCTTTCCAGCTGGAAGGGAATAATGCCGAACGCTTTTATTCACGAGAACATGAAATGGAATTGCTTGTGAAGAGTCGATTAGTGCTAGTCACGTTGAGCGCAATGATGGCTGATACAGCTGTGACACTAACCAATTTATCACATCATGTGACTGATAATGCAACAGCCTGGTGTGGTCATTGGTACGTTCATTTGTTGCTTCTTGATTTGACACCGCATTGAACGGATTCGATGTGCTAACATTACTTTCTTCCAATCTAATAGCAAAGGCAAGTTGGTTGCAGTATTATGCCATCATCGCCCATACCAACCTTTACAAAGAAATTAGCCTTGGTACCGGAATACGAGACCGCCGCGACAGAATTGAAAGCCAGCGATATAGCGCTAGGAAAAGTCGACTGTACTGTAGAAGCACGTTTGTGCGAAGACTATGAAGTCAGAGGGTACCCAACCCTGAAGGTTTTCAAACGCAAACAACCTATCGAGTATTCAGGACAACGAAAGGCCGATTCGATGGTCTCTTTCATGAAAAAGTAGGTTACCCGAGATTATTATTGCTTAGACGTGTGTCGTATCAGCACCTGTGTACCCATATTCACAGAATTCTAATCAATTACAATATTGATAGGATGAAACGACCTGTTGTCACCACGTTGACAGCTGACGAAGTGCCTGCCTTCTCCAAAGAAGACAAGGTTGTTATCATCGCCTTTATGGCAGATAACACGACATCCGACTATGCCGCCTTCAAGAATGTAGCATCCAAATTATCAGAAAAGTTTTCGTTCGGATTCACAGACGATCCAGCCGCCAAAGAAGCACATGCCAACGGATCAGCAGTAGTCCTATTCAAGCGATTCGACGAAGGTCGTGACCAGTATCCCAAAGATAAGCCACTCACGGAATCTGATTTAGAATCATTTATTGCTGCGTATTCAGTTCCACTAATTGATGAGATCGGGCCAGAAAATTACGCGGCATACGTAGAATCCGGTAAACCGTTAGCATACGTGTTTGTCGCTACTGAAGAACAACGTGCTGCGTTGCGTCCAGCTATGGAAACAGTAGCCAAGGAATTCAAAGCCGATGTTAACTTTGTATATATCGATGCAGTCAAATTCGGTGGTCATGCCAAGAATTTGAATCTGAAAGAGGAATGGCCTGCCTTTGCCATTCATAAGCCAGCAGAAGGTGCCAAATATCCATTTGATGGATCCAAGCAGATCACGGAAGACAGTATCCGAGAGTTTGTTACTGATTTCGTTAAGGGCAATATTACCGCTAGTGTCAAATCCGAAACTGCACCAGAACCAAATGATGAACCTGTTAAGGTGGTTGTCGGCTCCACTTATGAAAAAATAGTTTTGGATGAGTCTAAGGATGTGCTATTGGAATTGTACGCTCGTAAGTGTAGTGCAAGGGCAGTTTTTCATAGTGTGCATTGTGCTGTATTGGTAACTGAGTCGTTCCCTATGGAAAAGCGTGGTGTGGTCATTGGTGAGTATTGATTTTACGTCTCACCCAACAACTAACTAAATCCTACACAATAGCAAAAAACTAGTTCCGATCTGGGAGGAATTGGCTGCCAAAATCAAAGGGGTCACTTCCGACATTGTCATTGCCAAAATGGATGCTACCGAAAACGATCTACCGCCAAGTGCAGGTTACCAAGTCCAAGGGTTTCCAACAATCAAACTCGTCACCGCAAACACCAATCAAGTTTTGGAATACTCTGGTGATCGATCTGTTGACGCACTAATACAATTCCTGGAAACTAACGCTGTTAATAAGGCATCTTTGACGGAGAAAACTGCTTCTGGTGTTGGTGGTGGGGATGTCACTGAACAAGGTGCATCTAGCGGTATGTAGCTTCATTTAGGCTCAAGGCACCTTCTTTTTGAGTACGGCCAAATATTGACATGCCCTCTTGCTACGTTTCTTACAAACGTCTAGAAGGGGAAGCATTACCAGAGCGAGATGAGTTGTGAAGTAGCCTTATATAATCTGTATGAAAATCAAAACATTTTCTGTCAAAATCTGGAAACCCACCATCTCGCAGTCGTGGTTATGACAAGTTTTTCGATGATAAACGGGGTTCATTGTATCGTACCCTTGTTATGGTTTGGAAATAAAGATTCAAGTAGTTGACCAAGCGTTGAATGTGAATGAATTCGGGAAATTCTGAATGAATTGAGTCGAGGAGGAGTTTGCTGGAACGTGATAACAGTGTTGTCCTTTGGATCAACTCGGGAAGGGGCCAAAGTGCAGCAACGATTGTGTTGTATCCATAGTACATAGTACTCAGTAGCTTCGATAATGTTTTGGCTGATTCAGCAAGCCCACAACCAAAGTTCCAAAATAGTAACATTCTTTGAGCGTGCGATTTCGCGGGAGCAATCGTTGGACTATATCGGCGTCATTGATCTTCTTGTTCTGTGAATTTTTTTGGTCATCTCGGTGATACTCGCTACTGTTTCCATAGCTCTCCTTGTTTGCTGAACCGCCTTCGATGTGTGACCTTCCGTTCGCCGGGTCATATCTACCTAGATATGTATTCCGTGGATTGCCTTCCAAAAAAGGCAAGAAGGAAAGGCGCTCCTCTTTCTTGTCCATACTCCTCGCGCCTTTCCTACTGTTCCCCCTGCGCACCCCTAATTTTCCTCCGAGGTGCACCTCCAATTCTGTTCCCCTCATGCATCCTCCTTACCTTCAAGGGTGCGCCTGCAATGCTCCACTTGGCTCCACTGCCAATCTCGACGGGCATCCTCGGCTAACTCCTCGCTCCTCTGCCCCGTTGACTCCACGCTGATATTTACTCCGAAAACCGCTTATATACAATAGGATAACGTAATGTTCGGCGGTAGCGGGTTCGGTTAGTAAAGGACTAGAGAGCTCGAGTTCAAGTCCAAGAGATGCACCAGCGGGATTGTTTTTTCGCCATGGGTATTCGAGGTGCTACACCATCAATACAACATCCACTGATATGTGAGAATGGCAAATGCAGTTATTCCCTGTATATCTCCGTTACATGTAGGAATGTTCCTCCACTCATAAGTGCACACCCGCCCTTTGGCTGTCCTCATGCATGTAATCTAGGTTTGTGATGCATTCCCCGTTCGCCCCGCAAAAACCAACTTATGCACGCTAGAATGGATACAAGGCCATCGCATCATGCCTGGTTGATAGATGTATTGGGGCTGAAAAGCCTCTCGAGTCATGAATTGACAGATCCCTTCACACTTCTTCAGGTTGGTCCATAGCATCTTCCCACATCACATTGTGTTTGCACCCATATGTTGACATCAATTCCATATAGGCGCTATCATTAGCATTCCCGTCTGCAACAGATCTGTCATGGTACACCTCTGATGAAGCTTTCAACTGTGACGATCTGGAGGCCAGAACAGTGGACGCGTTGAGATCTGGACTGCACCTTGTGGGGATCAATGTCCGTGATAACTTATGGAGACGCCTTGTAGACAAGGATGCGCTGGCCGGCGATGAATTACTGGATATGATTTGGAGTTCTACAAAAGCTCCTATTGTCACGTATGAAATCATCGCCAGTGGCCGACAACTACCATCTACTATTGATGCAAAAGTCACCGAGAACGCAGCGAATACCATTGCCCCCACCAGTCCAGCTGCTGTTACGGATCCCGATGCAGACGACAAAGAAGATTTCCAACCGACAGAGGTAACTGTTTTCATTTAAAGTACATCCGTTCGTGCAATGTCATTGATAATTATTCCCATTAGCCCGCATTCATCCCAGCAGCCAAGTGGCTGCTAGGTGTTATCAAAAGTCAGTCATGTCTGTCCGCCAAATGCAAGTCAGAGATTTCGCAATTGCAATCGTACCTCCCCCAAGTATGCTATCGCTGAGTTTGGTGTACGCGTCTGACACCGGAAGCCACTTAGGATTGCAAGACAGTACCATTCAAAATTTTGAAAGTATTATGTTCTGGAATAGCATATCAACTAGCATGTGACATATTTATCAACTCAAAACGAATGGACGCAACTATTGTCACTATCCTACTCGAACAAGAATTCAACGAATGCTTCTTTCTGGATACTCTGATGTCACATGGATACTTGAATGTGCCCAAACGATTGTCTCAAAATATTAAAGAAATGGTTGTTGACGTCTCACCATTCTATGAGGTATGCGTTCGGCACAGCGATTCTATCTTTCCCGCCCCGGCCCTCTAACATCACAAACCTGATAGTCCATCCATGCAAAAATTTTGGAAGCCCTTATGACAGCTAGCTGGAGGGATTTGAAGGTTGGCGCAATGGTAGCAGAACTCCAGTAAGTATACCAGCCTGATCGTTTCGGAAAGGAGAAGCATGCTCAAACCTAGGTCGTAGGCACTTTCAAACCTTTGATCCAACATGCATGTATCCATATGACGTCCCAGACGCTCTCCACATATGGTCACATCAAATCATTACACAGCTCATTCACCGGATCACGAACTCCACCATCACAAAAATATCAACACTGAGTACACTTCTCGAGTCGACAGATCTCCTCTTGTTGACACAAGACGGACGAGCAGTAGCGGCTGTGTTATCTTACTATTATGAGGAAGAGTGTGACATTGGTGGAATTCATATCGATTCTAGTTTGAGTGATTCTCATATAGTGGCCAATTGGGAAAAGATAAAAGAATGGAGCGAAAGAGTTAATGCTGCGCTCCCGCCCTGGAGCGGTGAAAACATGGCTACCTGCGAAGGAAATCGCAGTGAGGCCTTTCGAGGATTAGTGACGATGTATTTTGCGGGACTATACAGGAACTTGGTGTTGAATGAAAAGTGTGCATTTGCTGTTCTCATTGCCGACATTCTGTCAACATAACACACACTACGCAATAGTGTGCGAAACGATGGGTGTAGTATAGCAACCTCAACAAGAAGTAATGTCGCCGAGCAAGTCAAACCACCAGCTACACCTCGTAACGTTATGCCATCAACAGCCACTAGTATCTCCACAATCAACAATAGTACAAAAAACACTGCTCCTTCAGCTGCAAAGCCACGAAACAAAAACAAGCCAGCTGAATCAATTGTCACGAAGACGACAGTTTTCGAACCTTCAACACCATCCGTCCATCAAAATAGTTCAAAACTCCATGTACCGACAACACCGATTCCACAACCTATCTATCAGCAGCAATCAACATCAATGGATTCCCTTTCGTCAACACGACGAGTAAAACTTCGTGATAGAGGTCGTGCTATTCAATCAGGCCCTCAATTCTATCAACAAGTTTGCACTCTGCCGCCAATACATATATCGCAACCAACATCATCAATACCAGCTCCTGTAATCAATGAGTTATCAACTGTTTCTCTACCACCAATAGCAGGAGCAGCTGAGCCGTCATCAGATAAGTCGTTAAATGATTGGTCTAAACAGTCATCGTTGAATGATGTAGTGGCCGTTAGACTCGCTCAAGATGTCGTACCGATTTCTGTGGATTTGCCGATGGTCGGTGAGAGGTTCAGTGATAAGGCAGCCATGAAACAGTCTCATTTGGAAGAAAAAGCTGTTGAAGAGGAAGATATTCATATAGAGCCGAAGATGTCTTCAACAGTCTTGGAAGACAAGCAGATGTCGAACTTGTTACCCAAACCAGATTCGATTGAAGCCAAGACTAAGGATTCAAGTGTATATATCGAGACTGAAACCGCAGAGGCAGATCTGTCTGCATCGGCTGAATTCAACCAAGACTCGGTACTATTAGTGGAGGACAATGATGAGTCACAAGAAAACGATCAAATCATTGTCCATCAAAGCGTAGCTCACCTCCTCGCCGATGACAACGAGGAAGCGCATTTCGACCGGCCCGCCGACTTCAAAGGAGATGATGGATGGAGAACGGCCGATGAAGTGATGGACGGCAACTTATCAAACGGTGACTACTACGATATACCATCGGGGCTGGCATCGCCGGGTGGGTCACCCCTACAACCTCACATTGCTTCCTTTTCACTATCTGAGACGTTAGCTGCACAGAATGATACGAATGTAGTACATGATGGTGGCGGTCAGAGCAGGAGAAAGGGCGGTGTTACCTTTGAGGTTAATTTGCTTGACGAAAGGGATGGGCCGTCACCCGCTCCATCCGTGAGTAGCAGGTGGCCACAGACTCCTGCTACGGCTATAGCGACTCATGTTTCGGATCTTGATGGTTCGGCGGTATGTACTGTTGCTTTAGAGACCCATCTCTCACCAGCTGCCCAAACTTACAACGTCAATTACGATGGGGTTCCAATTCAAAGAAACCTGTAAAATTTAAAGCGCAAAGATCCAAAACTCTCGAACTGCAACATTTACGTAAAGAAGACCAAGAGCGTTACCTAGCGGAACAACGAAGGTTGAAGGAGGAAGAGGAGAGGAGGAGATTGGAAGAACGATTTTTGAAGAGAAAATCAACAGGCTCCGTTGATGAAGCTTGTGCTATGAAGGGGAGAAACCCAGAAGCGAGAGAGAGTCAAGCAAGTACGAAGCAACAGTCAAATCGACAGTTGATACGAAATGCGTTGGTGCATTTATGTCTTGCTGGATCCGTCAACGAGAAAGCAAAGGAACAAGTGCTGGAGGTAGGCTTTTTATCGTTACTGTTCCACATGTTTTCTGTGGCCTGCGGATCTAATTACGTAATTAGTACTCACATCTCAAAACACACGATAGGATCTAGACTGTCATCCAGGAACCCACTTCATAATTCTCTTCCCGCCGCCTGAATCTCGTTCCTTCCGCGGTTTATATACATACGATCCCACTCTGGACATTGTGTATCGGATATCCGCCGTAAATAAAGCAGGGACCGGACCAGATAGGCTCCTTCCGTCTGATATATCCGCGTACTACAAGTATGATTCTGGAGCGAAAGAGTTCAAAAAGTTGGAGGGCTGCAAAGGATTTGGCAGAAGTGTTAGCGCAGTTGCACTCGGGAGGGATTTTGTGGGTGTTGGGAAAAAGGCTGGTAGACGGTAAAAGCAGATAGATGCAGTATCGCCTTGGCATGTTTGGAATGGCTGTATATTTGTTGATAGAATGATCTCATGATGTTACTCGCGGATTCTTGATCATTATATCGCCGTTGTTTCCGTTGCGCCCGAGCAAAGTGGCACAGCCAATGGGCAGGGCCGCTTGCTCCATTTTCGCGCTATACTCAACCACCAGCTTTCACTCCACAGTCAGCGAACAAATGTTTAGAATACTACCAATAATAAAACCGTGAGGAAGAGTGGGTTCCAAGTAACATCATCACTACAATGCCTATACCTTCAACTACACCAACCAATCTCAAACATTCTTCTGATTCTCAAGATCACAAACACGTTGGGTGATCTCTACTTTCCGCTTATTCTTGTTGTCGCATGCAAGCAAGTGTTAGCAGTGTATTGGTTGTCTTGCGTTATTGTCCTGGATGCCCTCGACGTGGGTTGCTCACCTTGAAGAATTGAGAGTCGTGGTTAATCCGACTCTGTGTTGGTGCCGCGCTTGAACGGACGAGGGCGCTCGGCAAAGGAGGCAGTACAGAATGTTTCTGGCCGCATTGTAGTCTCTGTCACATACCTAGTTGAATTGGGGATGGGCGTTCATGTCGGTGTTGATAAAAAGGCACGACGCAAGGTACTTACAGTTGGAGCATGTTTCGCAATACCTAACTGTATACAGAGACTGACAATGTTGCGCTCCAAAACAACCTGCATCCTCTAGCACACGTGCCATCCTATGAGACGTGGTGTTAGCACTTCAAGCACCAACCACGAGACTCTGTGAATAACACATACCTGTTTGCACGAGGCCCCCGTTCCCATGTGCGCAAGGCGGCCCTACTTGTTGCAATTTTGAGAAGGAAAGCGAGGCAGGAAAGATGCCTTGAAATATCTCTTCAGGTCACAACATGTTGTGATGATAACTAGATATATCAGATGAAGTAGTGCCCCAGAACTTATTTGTTTTTTTATTATTCTTAGAATAAGAATGTGCTAACACACTATTTATACTTGGAGGAAGCGGTGAGCCCCTCACTGACTACGAACACAACACCATCGCAACCCAATCCAGGTCCCAACTATTGTCATTCCAAACACATGCGCCTTTAATGGACGAGCCATATGGTAAGTTCTGTCGCTTTCACTACTCACCAAGCACGTTCTCGTGCTCACATCACATTCCATCAATCTATGTACGCCTCGCCATTGTATTTGAGATTAAGACGTTGG
>QEAN01000200.1:12291-36618 GCA_006535955.1 Synchytrium endobioticum | reverse complement strand
ACCATGTCACAGATCGTGTGGCGCTCTGCGCCAGCGTTACCGTTTGAGCAAGTGGTCCTCGTAACGGGTAGCTATTTACTACAACAGTAGTATAGTATGTGGCACTTCGTCGTCGATTGTATGATTTCTACACAACAAGAATACACATCGCATCCGTCTATCAATACAGCGTGTTCATCCAGCGATAGCTACATGCGCAGCTTTCCATTCTCACAGTTCGACGAACGACGGATGCGATAATGCAATCGGTCGGAGAGCAGCAATCACAAGATGACGACGAAGAACTGGTTGCATCAATTAGAAGCACTGCATTGCTGTTCAAAACCTAGACCCCTTTTTCAGTGGGCGGCTGGCGGAAATTAGCACATGCTCAATGCATCTTGCCAGATTTCCCGGGTTCAGTCGGCTCGTAATTATCAACCGACAAGATGTACCAAAAAGCTTGGCTCACAAGATCACCATATAAACAGCAGCCGAAAGACACTGGGAATAACTCGTGTGTCCCTCCATCATCAACGCCGTCTTCTCCTCTCTTCAAAGGATTATCATCAAGCTTCCAGTCGCCTTGTATTCCAACTCCGAATCAACCGCCGAGACATTCTTCGCCTTTCCCTGCCAGTTCTCAACCTCCCCCTCGTCCCATAACCCCAACCCATCGGTTGCGTCGGTATCAGCACCATGGCATTCCCGTGGAGGTCAAGGATGGAAATGCCAAAGTAGCCGCCATTAGCTTCAAGTCTCGCTTCGCCGGACATTCAGTTTTTGACTTCACCAGGCTGGATGGCGGAAAGAGTCTGTTCAAAATTACATGTGAGTAACTGCCTTTGGCACCATGATTCTTTGTTTCGCCGGAAATGACTCGAGTCAAAGCTAACTGTTAGATCTTGAGGATGATACTTCAAAGCCAGTGTGTTTTTCCTGATCAATCCTTTCATCTCCAACAATCTGCTCTAATATACCCGCTAACACGCAAACCTGCCTGTAGGACGTCATATTCTCAGATTCAAAGGCTATAGCGATCATGTTTGCGGAAATGGATTATATTCTGGAGAATTGGGATTCCATTGTCGCTCGGTCAGCAATGTGATGAAATTTGACGAATTTGGATTGCTTACGCACATGTACTGATAGATTGAATCTAATTACTAAAGCCTATTCAAAGTGCTGCTTGTTTATTCATCATCAGGACAATACAACAACAAAGCTTCCAGAGTTTGAAACCGCTCTATCAGCAAACAAAAGCCTATACACCAGGATCCAACTTGTTCCTGTGCAGAGTGTCAAAGACGTTTATCAGGTCTTGAGTGGGATTGCAGACTGCATCGATGGAGATCAGGTGGAGGCGATGGGTGATATTATTGTGCGTCACACCCCCGGTTGTACACTGTCGGTGTTTAAGTCAAGTGCGCACAACATTCTAGACCGATATTGAAGAAGACTCGTGGAGGGCCTTAATGAGAATTATTGGAAGCGCTACTGGAATGAGCAAAATGGCATTGTCTCGTAAGTCTGTGAAATAAGTATGGAGATGAAGCACAACCATGTTCTTATAGTCCTACGCAAAACCGTTCGAGTAGAAGCTGACTTGCTGCAGTCACACTTTCAAACATTCAACAGACTCGTCACTGCCACTGAAGCAAGCATTGTTGAGGCATTAGATGGTGACGTGGAAATGGCGTATCTGATTTTTTCATTTTTTGATGAAGATTGCGCTGCTTAGTAAGTAACAAAAATATAGTTTCTGCGTTGGTTCGGCTTGAAAGACCTCCACGCAGAGATCATGTTTGTGCTCTTGGGTTGAGTGCCGGCGGGCAATTGGGGCAAAAAATTAGATCGATATTGGTTGGGACAAGATTTAACCAAATGACCATATGATGCAGAAGCCCAACATAAATCTCATATATGTTCAAATTCTTGTACCGACAATCGGTACACACGAATAACGCGATATATCGTCTACTAGGAAAGGGAACAAAACCAATCGAAGGCTATGATCCAAACAGCTTCGCAAACTGATCCACCAAACTCGGCCTCGCTTCCTGCCAAACATCTTTCGTCCACGCAGCAAATTTAAAACCAGTGCACAGCAGTTCGAGATCATCAACACCGCATCCCAGTTCTTTGCGCTCGCGCATGTACACCGTCGGTGTATACCTTCGCTTCCCTAGCTTCTCTCGTTGTCATATCATAAGCATGTTGGGATGCGAGGTTTAGGGGAAGGAATAATCACGAAGCTCGACATACACCTGCCACATATGATACATGCAATGCAACTCCCTGAAGGCTCGTGAAACAGTATGAGACCTTTTCTCAAACTCTGAAAACCACGCATCAAAAGTGTTCGTTTGAACTGCTTGGGCGTGCTGGGCTAATGTGGCCTCGATGTCGGACACGAGAAGGTAAATGAATGGCAGATACTGCGGCGTTCCGTCGCTGGGGAGCTCAGTTCCAGACATTCCAGGAAGTTTGAATGCAATGTCCACTGGCAAATGATCTTCATTCACAGCATCAATCCAACACTTGGAACTACAGCATAATGTTGAAGCAATCATTAAAAAATACGTTGATGCTCATCTTCAGATACAGAACTTACAGCAGAGAAACGCATTTCCCGCACAACCGTTTCCGGAAGGGCAACACAACAACACCTGGTCGCTCCTCGCACTGGCAACATTTCTTCGACTGAAACAGTTTGATCATGTCCTTGACTGACAATTGCAGCGCTGGAGATGCCTTGATGACGGGATGCTGCAGTTTGTCCCATAATCTGAAGGTTGCGATGACGGCGTTGAATGGCCTGCATGTTGCTTCCAAACGGGCCAAGTCGAATTCGTCCGCACTATGTGTAGTTGGGGAATTGGTGCATTAGGCGCTTCAGGCACTTTGTCGTGATCTGAAACACACAAGTACGCAAATCGGTATGGCCCACTTACAAGCTGAATATTATGCCTATAATTTCAACAGGCAGAGACTTCAAAGTCGCAGGACGTGAATCGTGGGTTAATCCGTTTACGGCTGTACGGGAATGTCGTTTACTTGGTGATGCCTCTGAGGCGTGGGTTTCAACAGTGGTTTCAGGCTGCTTGGTATGCACCCCTCCATGAGACGATCTCTTCATGGCTGTAGATTGGCTACCGCTAGACAGTAATTCGTTAATGGCATTTTCCTCCTTGGTCATTTTCAACTGTGGGTTAGAATTGTTGGGATGTGTTGTATCAGCAACTATCGTGCAGAGTATATCAGCGGTTAAAGTACTTTGGAACTGTTTCAGTAGTTACAGATTTGAAACACAATGACACTTTCAGTCATTTGGTTGAAACTTTGAGGCTCTTATGCTAGGCAATCTGGCAGATTTGAACATTTCCGGCAGAACGTTTACATTCTGAAAAACGTGTGGCAGACGAATGGCATGAAGATCTGTTTGACTGATAGTTTCAGATACTTCCTCATAATGTACTGCTCTAAGAGCTTGCCCCGAACCCTTGGTGCTCGTATCAGGGTAGTTGAAGGTGGAACCGCTTCATCACCGACTCGTATTACCATAACGATCTTAGTCTGTTGTATGCGTGGAATTCCTGCGCCATCTACCAGAATTGAAGGGCTCCAAGGGTCCGATCATCGCCTGCGACGCGTCGTCTCATTACAGATGTTTATTCAGATCAACTCATTACGCGACAACTCTGCCATCGATGCTGTGGGTTGCTGCTTCCCATCCCCGTTCAAGGCTTCCTCACCACCATCAGATTCGTGCCATGAGTGCTTTCTTCGAGAGCCCCCTGTGTCTGCCTCGGACGGTGCATGATTAGAAGCAAAATCCGGGGATAAGAGTTGCTGTCGAGTTAATTTACCCGCTGCTCTGTGTGTCAAACGAGCTAGTGTGGCAGTATGTGTCAGCTGTATGCAATGATCGTTATCACGTTCTCAAAGCAAGTAACTTACAGGCTCTCCTCATTGCCAGCTTGTCCGCCAACTCCCTCAACTTTGGATCTCGTTCCAACAACGCATCTCTCTCTGTCCTCCTACTGCCGCTTGTACTGTTCGATACGGACGACATAACAGACACAGGTCTACTTAGGCTCATGCCGTCATTCATATTATTCGTTCGTATCCTGTTTTCTCTTTGTGACTTCCTCAGATTCCTCTCCGCATCAATTTCCTCCAGTTGTTGGGCAACTGTTTCCAGTTTTTTTTGTTTGGCTAGCATGATTTCATGTCGTTTAGCGGCTTCCTCCTCACGGTGTTTCACTTTCGCTCTGACCACCCGTTCCTGTAACTGAATTTGAATTCACAAGTTATTACCAGATACGAGGAAAAAGATCGATTCAGGCTATAATACTCACTTCGAGTATAGACATTTCACCTAATAGGCCAGCACCTGCTGTCTCGGTTAAATCTATCGTTTTGACAACAGATCCAGCAGGAGGTGCATTGCGTTCTAGCAAACGAATCTGGGCAATCAGTTCCGCCTTCCGTATTCTTTCTTCTTCCTGTTGCTTTGCGGCTTGTTCTCTGAGTAACTGAGATTGGGATTCAACCTCAGCAGCTAGTTTGCAGCTGACAGTTAGCTTCCACAAGAAGGCGTTCGAACGTCAATCCTTATTTGCAGAGCGCCCCATTTACCAAATAAAACTCACCTCTCTTCAGATTCTCGTCAACTACACGCTGTTTAGCTTTAGCTATATTCTCCTGTAAATCCTGCACTTGCTCAACCTTCCTTCGCTTTTCAATATCTTCTTCAAGCCGGGCGTCTTCAGCGGCGCGGGCTAGGGCTTCTTTGACCCCTTTGACTTCCTGAACTCGTTTGCTAAAGCAGTAGAAGGCGCTAGTTTGTTACCAGATCTCATAGTCATGGATGATGAAAAACTCGGATAACAAACCTATTTTCTGTCAGTATATTCTCACGAGCAGCAATAGCTTCTTCATGAGCTAGCTGGACCTGGAGCCTCCTTCTCTCCATCTCAATGCGTTTCTCTGCTTCCTCTACGGACGGACAGATTTCAGCACAGCATAACTGAATTGGGGGAAAAAATGGAGGTATACCTTTCAATCGAGCCGATTCTCTCCAATTCATAAACGCTGAGTGATCTGTCAATCTAACTTCAGATTCAGCCATCTTCTTTATCTCCTCGTCTCTTCGCTTTCGTGTCAGTGCATTTTCTCGTAGGATGACACTCGTTGTCAATTTCACTGGTGCAGCATCTCTGAATACAGGTGCTCGTCGCGCAGGACTAACGATCTTCTTTTGTTGAGACGTTGTCATGTCGTTTTGCGAGGCTGCCAACTCATCCGCAGCCTATGTAATGAGCACATGAGCACGATGGCAATATCACGGCTCAAAACATGCGCATTTCAATACCTTTTTCGCAGCGACAGCCATCTTTGCCGCATGAAATTGCAATTTTTGTGCTTCCTGATGCAGAGTCTATGTACGGGTCCCTGGTCAGATTCACAGATATCATGGGGCAACATCCTCCCCAGCAACTGGACATACCAGGGCTTTGGCTTTATTCGTGGCCTTCGCCTTCTGCAAAGCCGCTTGTTCCCCACTACCCTCGTAAAAACTCTTTGGAATAGACCGGGCTTTCGGTACAGTACATATGCGTTCAGTGGGTTCAGGCAGTCGCCTTGGTCGCGGTCTCGTCAGAATGAATGGTTTGGGTTCTGGCATACGCTACGTAAGCATGTGCCTGAAGATTGAGCTTCAGCTTGTAAACGCATACCCGTAGGTGCCTTTTTTGACTTTACAGTCGTCATTCCACATTGTAACCTTTGCAAAAACTCTTTAGACAGCTTTTGTATCTGTGTTGAATGTTGAGTCACTGGCAGCACCAACTTTTCCTAAGTGCTCAGGGATATGAGTACCATTATCGAACGAATACTTGATCACCACATACTTCAACCCAAGCTGAATCTAGAACTTGACACCAAGCATGCCTCAATGCGGTATCAATCGTCACTGGGTCGCATATGATACTCAGAAACGAAGCTACATGACGAGTGTCGAATCCTCGAGATAGGTGAGCCAGATGACCTACTCCCAACTCACTGATTCGAAATAGGATGAGGTATGATAGAACTAGGAGTGCGTAATCAAACAGTCAGAGGATGGGGCGGTGACACTTCAGGCATAGCACCGACATACCGGTTAAGACGGCTTTTTCGTACTGAGCTCTGTGAACTCTTCCTGAGATATTGTTGATTACCGAGATTGTGTTCTGTAGTATTTTCTTGTACCTAATACATCCTAGAAAGGTCTCTTCCAAAAACACCCTCTCTTCAAGAGTCGAGATCTATTCAGTTATACCAGCAGTTAACACCGCTACATTACCTTCGGCCAAATTGCGATTACCTCATTTTGATCCAGGTATTCCTTCAAAACCTCACTGTCAGGCATTACCATCTCTTCGCCAGCTGACGCGTCGTCAGACGTCACATCCCCGTCATCACGGGTCCCATGCGGATTTTGTCTTTTCTTCTTCGTCACGGCATAATTATGCTTGAGAAGATCCGGTCGCAAAAGGACCAAGCTGATGGCATGCTCCATCCAACTCCTATAGTCTATGGCTAAGTGTGTTGGAGCTGACGTGGCCGGACTCATGTTTTTGTCATCGGATCTTGAGATGCACCTCCCTACAGCGATGGTCGAGGGAATGGGTTGATTAAGCAAGGCCTCGCCGCCGGTTCTGCTGCACCCACAAAATTTCCGGTTTTGATCGGGGTGTATTCCTGCCAATCGTGGCCTTCCGCTTCCTGCGGGGTGTTCTTGCTCTTGGACGGCGGCTTCAGGTAGGCGGGCCGTTCATCATGTCCTAAGGCCTAATGCCTAAGCTCAGTGTGTGGTTTGCGCTGTACGTATTGCATCCTACAATTTGCTACAAACCCTGGCCAAGGAAAATGGAAAAATGCTTCACAAACAATAATCAGCATCCTCTACTGATATAAGTACAAGCCCAGGCAAGACCTTTGTGATTAGCGGTATGACAACTTATTTATGGCAAAGTTGTAGATTGTCCGTACTATGTACAATTAAAGAAAAGTGGGATGTTACTAAACATTCATACTGTCCAGTTACTTGGGGTTACGAAATATGGGCCTATGGAATCCACTGTGTATGACTTCTCATAGTGAACCAGTACTGGCTGGTGCAATCCTTGGCCGGCCGCCATTGAAAAGACGACCAGGTATTACTTCTCCCTTGTGCGCCTGTGAGACCCATTCAGCCCACCATGCGGCCTCGTCTTCTTTTGAGACAGCTTTGAACCCGAATGAGCCAAGCAGGAAAAGTCTTCCAAACAATCGACTCCGTAACCATTCTCCTTTCCTGTATGGCAGGAATCTACATCATGACAGTGGGAATGACGAGTAGTTGGCTGCTTACTCACACCGTCAGGCACAACCTACCTGGCCACGGGATCTGTTCGTAGGAGGAATACGGTGACGAGCCAGGCTAGTATGACAACAGCAGAAACCCAGTAGACTGAGATGTTGTTATGGATTTTACACTAATATTCACGAAAGACGATAATAAAAGAGGACACTCACAATCAACATCATATGAGCTTGCGTCAATGAGTGTGCTATTGGGTATCTTCACTAGGTTTGCATTATAAACCGCCGTGAAGACTAGACCTAATCCATATGATATTGAGTGTAAATTATTGACACAACCGTAAGAATGAACATAAACCCTTACCGCCAACCACACCAGCAAATGACCAAGCTGTCAAAATAAAACCGTGCGTGGCGCCGGTGAACTTGGCTCCAAACATATCTGCGAGGAAGGCCGGAATCACTACGGAAACCAGTCTTACATTAGAGTGTCCATGTGAAAGCGAAGTATGACCTACATCCAAACCCAGCACCATAACACATTCCGGCAAAAAATACACAGAATATGAATGCTCCATAAGCACCGGAATGAGCAGCTGCTAGAATACCATAGATGCAACCAATCTGAACCGTCAGACAGAAGATAAACATCGGTCGACGTCCAACATAGTCGGACACGGTGGAGAAAAGAAGACGCCCGACCATGTTACAAAGTGAGTTGATGGCGACCATGGTTGTACCTTCATAAGCTGGTTTTCCAAACAATTGCTAATTTTAACGACGGCGTGGATTATCTTTTCCGTCTCATGTTTGAAACCACTTACTTGAATCATGTTGGAGAGCCGAGAGATGATCAATAACCCAGTAATAGCATTACCCATGAGCATGATATACATGTAAGCATAGTCAATAGAAGTCACGAGCTGAAGCAAATCTCGTCTGTTGAATAAATCCTTGGACACAACAACTTGTTTTTCGTCTTCGATCGCAACCATAGTAACATTATCGGAATTGTATGACAATGGAGACGTAGCAGTTGGCACATTGTCTGAACCTTTGATTTGATCGACCCCCATAGATTTGACGGCGTATCCTGATGTTGACAACATGACGGTTAATCTTCTAAACAGCTCTGAATCAAGAGACAAGCATACCTGGAGGTGGTATACGGAAAAACGGAATGCATAGATACATGATGCCGGCATATACGAACCCCTATGATGAATCGTACACCGGTTCGTTGATGTAACAGAAGTAACGCGACTCTACAGCTTACGGTAATGAGGAACGAGTATCCAACACCATAAATGTTGATCAAATAAGTGATAAAGTATGAGGCTATGAGGGTTCCTCCTCCGAACCCGGCCACCGCGAACTCAAATGGATGCGCTGTCAGTACGCCTGCATAAAATGGCGATCACAAATTCTTTGCTTACCCCACTAGCTAAACCACGATGATCCCTATCCAAAAAAAGTGTTCAATGAATCAAAGACTTGATGAAACAACGACAAAGAAGCTTACGGAAACCATTTTTGCAGAGGACTGACAGGAGACTACATGGCAAGTTATTATAAGTGAGTGACCGATCGGCAACCAATCGGTGACTGAACATACAATGTAAGTCAAGCCAAATCCACATCCGGAGATTACACCATAACCGAGAAAAACCAGTGCGTAGATATTTGTAAAACATCCAATCGCCTTTTGCCATGAGCATGTCATTTTGGTCATGGCGATCACAACACCACGATACGTACAGCAACTATATGACCCAACATGTAGAGAGTGACACCAACCAACAAGGCTTTGACTGGCCCTCGACGTTCTAGCCATGGTCCTACACATTTGATGCATTTTTCGAAATGTCATTCTGGGTTAATGCCAGGTCATCGTTCAATGGTGACAGACAGTCAAAACCAAAATGCCAGATAATTATTCGGAAATTCATGGGGTCATAAAGCCTTTGATACTTGCCAGACCTACGTACCTAATGTAGCTGCTGCAAGACCGAAAAATCCCACCGCCACGTAGAAAACATTCGGACCTAGTAGCAGACACGGGGTTAACTTGTCTCTTTCGGTAAGAAAAAGTCTTCTTCAGAGACTTTTAAATTAAGATACCTTGAGCAAGACTTGGATTGGCTTTGAATGTAGCCGCGCCAAACATGAGAGAATCCAAAGGCTGCAATGACGATTTTCAAGTCAGCGCTCTTGTCATAAATGTTCTGAACGGAAAAACAGCTGATCACAGACAGTATTGTAGTTACTCCAGGCGTATAAGGATCCAACAGATAATTGGACCCTACGGCAGTCCATGTTGATCAGTAGGTTGTAGCGCGACAAGAACGACCACAGACATGCCACATGTAAACCAAAATGATGACTTACAGCATAGCAGCTGGAAGTAGCACCCATCTGTTGAAATGAGGACCGGCCTTTATATGTAAGGTACCAAAGAGATACTTCTCTCGTTCTAATTCAGCCAACAAGTCGTTGCAATTCGTACCAGCGGCAGTCCATCATTAAATAAAGTTCATACCAATTTGCTCCTCGGCCCGGTGATAGTTTGTATCATTGTACCAACCAATGAACCTCTGTCTCATTGTATGTGATTCATTGGACGCTTCAATCTGCACCGCCTTGATTGACATCTTGAGCTTCTTCGAATTGTTGTTTATTGTGTTGTGTGAGAATGCGGCAGGCAGGCGATTTTGTTAAACGCAGGGTTGCGCCCAAATCACGTAACAGCAGTTACTGTAAAGTCACGTGTCAAAATTGAACGGGACTAGCAGTGATATTGACCCTGGTATTGAATCTTTCGCGTCGTCATTGCATGTGACGTACCCTTTCAAGCTACAGAATCATAATCAGGAAACTTCTCGACCCCTATTTCTTGCTCCCAGTTTCACGGCCGTCCGTAGATGAAAAGGGAAATGCATCTTTGTTTCCATTGTGGCCCCGGACTGTCAGCTTCGTCTGTTGGCAACCCTTTATTCGCAGGTATGTTCTTCACACAAACACAATAGATACAGCGTACCGGGAGCTGATTACTACTGAATTATATATAAACTTAGCGACGCAAGTCTAACGACCATACTAGTTTTGGCCAATGTATAAGTAATCTCATTCGTTCTGTAATCACAAGTGATGTCGTGGTGACGCTTACCTTTTGAAACTCCCATTCACGATTGTCTAGAGGGCATACTTGACGACTCTTGAGCCATCGTGAGATGCAATGGAAGTGGAAGGCGTGCTATCGCTAATGTATGTTAGATCGTCCGGAAAGGGATCCTTGAGGTTTGTCGTCATTCTCCTTGAGAGAGTCCTCACATTGCAAATCCCCCACGCAGCTGTGCATTCTTCAGATGTAGTTGATGCCTGATTTGCTTGACATTCGATACCTAGATACAGTTCCTGTTTAGCTGAGTGATTGCCTTTGTGATCAATCATCAACATTACATAAATCCATGATATGATTACGACAGATAGCACAGTTATCTACTTCGATATCCCATGCCCATAATGCTACTGCATTCCACTATTGCAGGCAATGGATATCGATGCGTCAGTGATGATATTGCGGGTGGACATTTCACAAATCGAACAAGCCATGCAAGTTCCAGAAGTACATTCCGAGGGAGCAAGCTCGCAGAGCACATATGGTATTCGACGATCAATTTCGTCAAGTCGTTTTTCTCGACCTCACGCTCAACTTTCATCCGAATTGAAGACCAAACTCACTTTCTTGACCTCAAACCGTTTCTTGTTGTCTTTGCTCTTTCCTTTTGCAGCTGAAGGCCCCACATTGCTAGTATCCACATCCATATCCGCCATTTGGCTGATTTGTATCAAAGTTAGCTGTTCCGTTTGGAGGGGGAGGCCTGGAGGTGACCTGGGCCATGGCGTATGTGACGGGGACGTTACTGTTCCTGGAAGCTACAGACGCTACCGTCAAATTGTCACTGAGCGTGCCTGATACGATCATGGCTCCTTTCCTCCTCTCACAACAAAATCCACATTTTCACACAGTTCGCATTTCATTTCTCTCTCTTGCAACTCATTTGACAACTCGAATCTAAATCTGCCATTCTCTGATTTGAATGAACAAACTCGGATGCAACGTGTCGTAAAATGTAAGTGAACTGACGACTCGCTGGACCCACTTGATTGATCGGTGGGGATCAGTTTATGATCCAATTGGACGAAAAGTTGAAGTGGAGCGGAATGCCCGAAAGGAAAGATCAAACGAGATCCGCACCATACTTATTACAGTAGATGATAGATAGATAGATAGATAGAATTCAGTATAATGTGATGAATCTGGGATCATGAACAAGTGGATGCTTCCAAACAGATGATACTCAACAAAATTGCCAGTTCGATCAGACGAGCTAGAGGCGATGCAATGATTCCTGAATGAGCAAATTGGTAAATGCAGACTTTCCCCGGGCATGAGGTTGATTCTAAATAAAAAATTCAACAACTACGCATTGCCGTTCTATATTGCAACCAGAAATCAACCCTCATTCCTCGTCCTCCCAGTTACATTTAAACTGTGCACACTTATAGCAACTCCGATAGCGTATAACTTAACTTGCCGAATCAGTACAGACCCAAAACATCCAAAATGATATTTGATCCTACGATTACTTTGTAACGAGTCATTTAATACCAGCTACAGCATCAGCGGCCTGTTCGATACTATGGTATGTCTTGGATGCACACGTGGAGCCGGCTGCGATAGCTCGATGCAACTCTAGTGTTATATTGTGCGTTCAGTAAATGCCAAGCGAAAAAAAAAACTTTTCCTTGACTTGTCAGAATGAACTTCCTGCCGCCAAACGCAATCGGACGCAACTTTCAAAGTAAATGCTAACCAGCCTGAACCTACATGGCGATCTCCGTAATGATGATACTTAACGTGATGAAACATTTCGGCATAATCTAACACCGCCGCAAATGCACAAGCATTGCATGTATATGCCAGCAATCGCGCGACATTCCCATCGACAGGTAAACCGAGTCTCTCATACATTCCTTGTCGGCTTCTTTTGTTGAATGACATAATAGGGGTCAATAACCTGAGAATGAGCTTTTCCCAAGCCCTGTTATCCGATGGATGTGGTAAGGGTGCATCTGATTCTAGCAATTCTATAACTTCTGGTAAAACCAGAATGTCGGAATGGGGCGGGCAATCAACTACTTCATCGGCAGACGGCGAATCAAACGAGTCCTCATATTCGTTAACTTGTTCCAAAAATTTCAACCTTCGAGGTAGGATAACTTTTTCTTTTCGGATGGAAGCAATTTGTTTGTTTCGTTCTTGTTGAATGATGTTGCTCATATCACCACGGTTGGGATTCAAATCTGCATTGGGATGTAGCAGCAAATGCGGATTATTATAGGCGGCTAAGTTGTCCCGTTTACACAGATCTCGTTTCTTATCTTTGTCAAGCTCCATGCGATTCTCCAACCCACCATCGTCCTGCCCTGCTATTGTTGGTGGCGATCCCGTTCGGCGTAATGCCTTGTTAATTGGAATCGGCATCCGTACAAAATAATCATCAGAAGAATCTGTTGATGTCGACGCGTGCTTCATCTTCGTCTGATTTTCACCACGATGACAGCTACCACTGTTACTGTCAGTTCCATCATCAATCATTATACAGTCATCGTCATCATCTGAACTTGGTGAACTGTCAATGTCGATAACATCATTGGCCAAACATGATACAACTGAACTCGCTAGATGCCAACCACTATGAGTGGATTTCACCGCTTTCTTGGCTCGTCCAAGAGATTGCACTGTTTCGCGCACCAATTCTTCCTCTGTTGATCTGACCCGCTTCTTATTGCAGCTATCATGACGAGCAGCCTCAGCGGCTGCACCTACAGCATCGTCATTTACACTCTTTGAGGTAATATTGCCGTTTTGCAGATTTTCAACGGCAGTATAAATGCCATCCGATAGGGTTTTAGTTGCTGATACTGACTGTGCCTTCGATGATGAAGCCGTTGTCGATACTGATCGTCGTGGTTGAGGTCGCAGGCTTATAGCCCATGGTGACGATGATTGAGGAGAGGGAAATACAGGCCCGACGGAGTTGGCGGGTGGACCTACTTTTACGGTCTCATGCTGACTAACTTTGAGTGGCTTCGACACTTCAGGTGGAGGCAAGGCAGTGTCGCCGTTAGTCGATTCACAGTCACTTTCGACGTGAGCAGCCGACAAGGTCGATTTTCCGCGGAGGCGAGCTCGCGGTTTTTTGATCCCCTTGTCAACCCACGATGAGAAGGTTGACTTGGATGACGTAAAGACCGACAGCGTTCCACGACCTGATCCAGCACTTGTGGAATCACTACCACTGCCATCACCGCTGCTACGGCCGCCTCCAAACATTTCTTGCTCACTAGTATCAGTAGGCAAAGCAGACGCTCTGGAATTACTAATTCTACCCTTATTACCACTTATACTGTTTATGTTGCGGTTTCTCACATCCTCTCTGCTTTTCCTTAAAGCTTCACGAGTACTATTTTGCAATTGACGGATATCGCCACGTCCCAAATAGTCTTGGCATGCTTGTGTGTTGGGTTTCGACGATGATTCTGTATTTTTAGCCACATAGTCGGCTTCCATCTTCTCCAGTCGTGCGATTTCCAGGGCTATTTGCTTTCCTTTTTCAACCCATTCTGCTCTCCACACATCATGGGTGTTTCCTTGGAGGGATGCCCCTCGGTCTGCTATGGCAGTCTGTACGTCATCCAATAGATAGGCCACCCCTCCTTCTGGAATTTTTACGGGTGGGATGCCATAGAAGATATCCTCTGTCAACCCGTCTTCTTCCATCAGCAACTTTTTGGATCGTGAGCTAATTGAAGTATGATCAAGCAGGAGTCGCGCAAATGGCATGCCGCCAGATTTCAGCCTAAACTCCGCAATCACAACCAATAAGAATATGACGCCTACCACTTCTTGACGCAGGCTTGACATAGCCTGGACCTGAAGGGCCAAACCATCTTGGCCGCTCCATCCATACACATTTCACATGCTTTGGCGTGAACCAGCTCTATCGCCGTCTTGAGGCTTATTGAGAAAATCTGCGAAGAAGACAGGATCGGATGTCGAATGACGTTCCATAAATCTTCTTCATTTTCGGAGACCAAAATATGGAATTTCCGACATGTGCGTTGAGCCCTGATCAGCGAAGTCGGATCCAAGCTGAAGTATACTGTTAGTTTTGATGAGAGGATGAACTAGCTGAAGCAAAAGGAAGGCGAGCTTACCAAGCCAAAATGTTCAGCCAAAAGTGATCCTCGAGTATGTCAATCTTTTCTTTTCTAGAATCAGAATCTACTGCTGCCAATGGGACCTTTGGCCTCTCAAGGCCTTCTCGTTCTTGGGGTGCCTGTTCTTGCTTGCCGCTGATCATTTCTTGATCGTTGTCGCTCACTTCCGCATGAGCTGCCTCTGGCATGGTAGCATCTTCAATGGCATCGAATTGCGGCCAATACTGACTGAAAATGCTATCAAATATCATGTTCCCCTGGGGTGAGTCGGCATGTACGGTTTCACAATGTTTATTAAATTGTTTAATATTTAAAGTCCGTGTCGATGACCACATCGAGGGAAGAAGATATGGCCCCAAACTGGAGATTGCTGATCGTACTATGTACAAACATGCATTCATATGTTATGAATCGTCTCATAACATAACCCCTCAATCGTATAAATGGGTAGCTTCTCAAGATCTTTTGTACTCCCATAACGTTATATTGTTGAACAGAAGAGAGCTTAGTTCAACATTCATGAAGCCATCCAAGCCCACTCAGGTTATCTTCAGCGCAATCTAGTTCAAATGCACTAAAGCATAACTGACGTCAGCGTCTATCTGAAGCATGCGAATGCTCACCGCCGTGGCTCCACGCGTAAATCGAAAGCCGGTCTCCAGGCCGAGGTCAAGCAACTGTATATAGATAACCACCTACTGGAGCTTCGGTCCACGCCAAATATCGTCGCCATGGATCCGAACAAGCGGGACATCCTCTATTGCCAGGAGCGAACCAGTCACAGCAACCTTCGGTACGCGTCGAACCAGCGGGCCAAGGAAACGGGAAGCCGCCACTACCGCAAGCAGAGAGAAGCCCTCAGGTCCAGCCATGGTATCGACGTCACCCTGCCGAGGATACCGACACACAT
The DNA here is from genome assembly GCA_006535955.1 of Synchytrium endobioticum. Taxonomy (NCBI): domain Eukaryota; kingdom Fungi; phylum Chytridiomycota; class Chytridiomycetes; order Synchytriales; family Synchytriaceae; genus Synchytrium; species Synchytrium endobioticum. The sequence continues at coordinate 21,092 of QEAN01000200.1, read as the reverse complement.
GACCATGGATTTGCAAGGTTATTGTCCGTATCTCATATATAGATCAGCTACCACCGTCTCTGGGCCACGTCAAGCCTTCTACGACGTGCCCGTACACAATAAGTACCGTTGGAAGACGTTCATCAACACCCAGAGGTCGGAAGGGAGGCTTTTCGCCGCATGAAGGAAAAGTACGGTAGCGAGTTCACTGTGGTAATGGGAGACTGGAGCGATGCAGGGCGGACGGCAAGATATTATACCTCTACCAAGACCGTGGGATGCCGCAGGTTCCTCCGTCGGAACCGCATAGCCTGCTGCACATGCAACGTGCTGCGAATCATTGAAAGCATGTTGGCTGGGCTGGGTAGGCTGGTGGTGTTTAGAAGGACAGGCCACTAGTTAGGTCATAGTTTATTTGTTGTATTCGATTCAGTTTTCGCTGGAACATTAGGGCTGGGAATAGGCTATAGTCTATTTGTAGCCCTAATGGAAGTACCAATGTATCAATGCTTAGAGGAACTGAGCAGAAGGACTTAGAATAGTGGATGGAGGATTATAATGGCACATATAATATAAACATTATGATATTTCATTCCATCGCAAAAGCTTGGAGAAATAACTGTGCGTCACTCTGATGCGATGTTTAGGGGAGTTGGAAATTTGGAGGTCGCCAAGGCAGATATGGAACGGCCTCAGAAACGAGACCAAGTCAAGGTTGCTTGCGGTACGTCCCTTGAAATCAGTTGATAGCTAGTTGCGCCAGCAAGTGCCGAGGGCGACGGAGCCACACTTGCGCACGCATCGAGGCAATTTCTCGCGAAACCAGTCAAGTAGCGCAGAGCAAATCAGCTGCGAAAAGCACGTAACACTTCAATATGAACTATTTCAAGGTTGTATACATGGGAGATCTATTGGCGGATATTGTGGAGCTCGTGAAAACAGCAACATCACATAATGTCCGTGTGCTTAGAGGAACCGAGCAGAAGGACTTACAATAGTGGATGGAGGATTATAATGGCACATATGATATAGACATTATGAGATTTCATTCAATCGCAAAAGCTTGGAGAAACAACTGTGCGTCACTCTGATGCGATGCTTAGGGGAGTTGGAAATTCAAACGCATCTTTCGCATCGAGGAGGGAAGGTGTGATGTTGGGGTGCTCGAGCGAAATTATGGATGATGTCTACAATTGCGATACTGTACATCATTCTTACAATGGGGCTGGTCACCAACACTACTCTGTTCCACGGAAAACCAACCATTTCATTACATTACATTAGTGAATTGCCAAAAAGCCTGTAAGAAATGTGATCAGGGAAGGCCTTGTCAAAGATGTGTTCGATATGGATTGATGGAAACGTGTTCTGACTCTGTCAGGAAGGAGCGAATGAGGGGTATGCCTAAATGTATTCTGACAAAGTTTAATCATGCGGCACATTTAAATCATCAAGAATAGGCTTGAAACGCGGCCCATATAAAAGAAGAGAGCTTTCTGGTTCTAGTGGTGGAATCTCTGAGAGTACCGGTAAGCCATGTCCCTGATCAAACCGACTTTGTGCTTTTGTTCCCCTACTCATGACTCACATCCTCACGTCATGACTCAAAAAGTAGATGATAGTGTTACTGCTGTTCACAGCAGTGTTTCAATGCAAAGAGATTCAGAATTACCTGCCACACGGGTCACAATAAATTCAAAACAGAAACCAAAGACAATTCAAAAAACTACACCGCCTTCTTCATCCCCAGATGTGCTAGCATTCCTGGTATCAGTTATAGCTACCACATACTCAGCGGATACATTATCTCCTCACCCAGAACGTCAACACGCTTCAACCTCGAGTGCTGCTGAAACCACAGTGGATGATGACGAGGCACCGATTTCCCCTCTTGACATACTATCGTCGTTTTGTTCCGCCATCTTAGATTCCCAAATCGATCCACAAGCGGCTAGTCTGTCATCCATGCATCCAGGTAACAGCTATAGCAATCCAGCCTACGATCATCACGATCATTTGTCGGCACCATCATCACCATCCTCACCATTATTCTATGCAGGATAGTGGCTTTAGTTATTCAGACGTGACATGACTTTGACCTTAACAGATACCCTCTTTTTGCTTACGCCTCTTGAGCTCAATACCTCGTATAATAAAACGTTAATATTCAGTAGTGTCGGCGCGCAACGTAGTTTTGGAAGATGAAGCCGAGTTTTTTGGCAATGGATAGCCGGACTTTATAGATTGAAAGCCTTTCCGAACTTGCATTCTTGAGATCATATAGTTTCTACTCCTGACGTTTGGAGGGTGCACACGATTCAGACACGCCAATGGTTCAGCTAGATCGCACGGTGCACTGTGCACTGTGCACTGTGATTGCAAACGCTCAAAGCAAAGCAAACTTAAAGGTGAAGAAACTAACAAACTGGTATACATGTGGATATGAGTGGAAGTAGCCCCCATCAGCCCACAAATTCGCAAGGCGTCAAAGGTACATCGTCGGGTATTGGTTGCGACAAGGAGAATCATCCAGAAAGAACGCCATCATCATCACCAAAGTCATCCAATTCCGGTCTACTAGGAAAACTGCTGGAGTACGTCGTATCAGCATCCTCATCGCCTGTAGCTCCATCAAGCACCGCCAGCAACTACTTCGAACGGGTAAGTTGAACTCGAACATTTGATCTCCTGTCTTGAAACTGTTGGAGGGCGAGCCAATAGATCTATTGCTCCCCATGATAGATTATCAGTAATATTGACATGCTCGTCTTCCGCTTAGGCCTCGGAGGACGCCGGAACAAAGCGTTTGTCCCCATTGCCACCCAAATCAACACCAACAAATTCACCATTCCAACGAGGATCAAGAAGTACATCGCTGTCAAGCACATCCCTGTTGTTACGTTCACCATCTAGTTTCTTGAATTCGCCTGTGCGCTGGGGTGCCTTGGCACCTGGATACGCTCCAAACTTAGTCCCATTATCACAACATTCATTAGCACCAGCCAATCTTGTGCCTGAATTGGCACTAAGTGCCGAGCCGATGAGTAAGAGTAGTGTCAATCTTGCTGCTGGTATACGGTCTATAGGCAGCATCGATGATATTGATCTAGGATCAGATGGACCCGGTACTATGACTGCCGAGAGTAGTGTCAAATCAACCCCGAAAGCTACAAAAATCGCTGAAGCAGATATAAATCCCTTTGTGAATGATAACAACCATCAAACGGAAGAACCAAGCGCCACGATGGCGTCATCACAAACACCACCCCTCAACGGAAATACTGCCATGGAAGTGGATTCACCGATCCCAACAGCAGAAGAGGATGATGATGACCTACTCTTGACACCGACTCGTCCACCATCCTCAGATTCGAAACCACGGGAAGAATCATGGATCTATGCTACGTCACCACCTCATTACAGTCTATCTTCAAGTAGCAGTACCAGAATAAATTTTAATAAGAACGACAGCGCACAAGATAGTGTAGATGCGGACTTGCCTGATTTGGATACTGATGTTGCGTTGCTGGATGAGGCGCCTCCATTCACAACATCGCGGCCATTACCTGATTCGGATGCAGATGTTGCGCTGCTGGATGAGGCGCCTCCATTCACAACATCGCGAACACAATCAGATCTTTATTTAAATGATAGTGGACCCAGAAAAGTATCATCAAATAGTGAGAGTAATAACAGTGACACCCCTCATGAAGCAAGTGCCTCATTAGTGAATGCCAGCCGAAAGGCCATATCAGAGTTTGATCCGTTGAATATACCACTAGACTGGATGTTGAATACACCAGTTAGCATAAGCAAGACATCGATCGGTAGTAGAAGTAATGATAGCAATGGCGTAATGGATTTATCCATGGCGAATGGGGTTTCGACTCGTCTGATCGATATCACGTCGCCTAAAAGCATGACCAGGTACTCAGAAAGGGACGTTGAAAGAATCAAGGCAGACCTTCGTGAGCAGGTAGTGGTATGGCGGAACTGCGTCACAGGGAACGAGGGTAACATTTTGACAATTTTTAGTTAGGCAAGGAATCCGAGCGAGAGACTCGAGAGCTCAGGAGTCAGTGTGAAGCATCAAATGACAAATATCGCAAAATCCAATCCACGCTGGCTGAATGGGAGCAAGCGATGCAGGACATGATTGTGAGTAGATGACTTTCTACAATCTCAACCCGTGGATCCCGTGGAATTACAGAGTCCTTTGACCACAATGGCATTTTTAGGCGGACTCTCAAAAGGAAAAGGAAATATCACATAGAACAATAGAAAAACAAAGACAGATGATCGATCAACTCAAGGAAGAAAATACCAAACTTGCCAAGGAGCGTGATCGTGCAATTTTACAAGCTAAGCAAGCCAATGTGCTATTCGAATCAAGTCAAAAGGTCTGCTGCCATATTCCGATCTTCTTGAACATGCTATGTATTCAAGGCAGGATCCCGCATTTATAGGATAATGAAGACCTTAAAGAAAGCATTGAGCTAATTCAGCGTGATGTCGATATCGCTCGACAGCGATATGATGTACTAAAGGCACATGCTGAAGAGAAGTTGGAAAGGTAAGGAGAGCACGGATGTGACGTCGGTATGGATGGAAATGCTGACATGGGACCGTGGAATAGCGCAAATGTCGAAATTGCAAAGGTTCGAGCAACATATGAAAAAGAAATTTCGGGCTACAAGATACGTATTTCGAAGGCTGAATTACAAGCATCTTCGCTCGAGAAAGTAGTTGCGCAGAGGACCAATGAGAACATTGAGTTAACCAAGATATGTGATCAATTGCTGGCTCATGTTCAAGACGGAACGTCTTAGAAATTCCGGGGTGTCTGTTACCAGAAGCTGAGTTTCAATAACGGTTATGGAACGTTTGTAGATAAAACTTTGCTACATATATGCTGACGGAACTCTTAGCGAAATGCATGTTTGATGTTTGTAGCATATGTTCTAATGTCATACTATCGCACAACTAAATGGAATTATTGTACAAGCGGGCAATATTAAAAGTGACTTGGTAGTACCAGATTAGCGACGCCCATAGGGTGCATATCGTGCTATGATTTGAGATTGGGAGGTTCAAGAACATGCGGATGCAACGGTATCGACATCATTTTTCATTATTGCTTACATGATGAACCACCGTGTCCACCACCACCACCACCACCCCAACGCCTCTGCCCACCACCGCTACCACCACCACCGTATGATTTCACTCTGGCTATTTCTTTGAGAGCAGGCGGTATCTCCTGACCAGCTTCCAGCATAATGTTGTACAATTTAGCGGCCTGCCCGTAATTTTCGGGCGTGAAGAAGGTGTAGGCAGTACCCTTGGCACCTGCACGGCCTGTTCGTCCGATACGATGGACGTAATCTTCGATGTTGTTAGGGAAGTCATAATTGATGACATACTATATGTCGTCATCCCGTCGTTAGCATCTGCAGGTGAAATCGTATCATTTCTGCAAGGTTCTTTCCCACACTTACTTTGATGTCTTTCACATCTGCAACAGGTGAAGCATAAAATTGAAAGAAAATTGATGTTAGACCTTGGATATCAAAATGTACAGCAAGTCCAAATAACAAAGCAAACGCAAAGAGTGGGTATCACCAGCACCAAGGAACAGCCAATTGCAAGAAGAAACACCCGTTTCCTAGAAAACCGCATGCAACAGCCACTTGCTGTCGTAAGAAATGGGAGCAAACGAAATTACTCCTTTTTTCTTTCTGCACTACCAATCCAAAGCAGCACACAATGCCAGATGGATAAAGAGAAGGGAGTGGCATAGAGGCTACGACAAGCCGAACCTCTATAGCCAATCCCGTGTTGCAATCAAGTGCCATGAGCAACATACAAACAATTGTTTGTAACGATGACTAACAGCAACCTTTTCGCAACAGGCACTATGAAAGCAGGTGCTTCCACAAGTGCTTAAATGTGAAGAATCAAGAGATTACACATTCAAAGCCCTCCTCTTTCATGTGTGCTACCTGACGGTGTTTGTGGTTTTCTTGGAAGCTCGGGTTTCTTCTCCAGTTCACCAAGACCTTGCTGTGTGTCCTACCCAACCTTGGCTGCAAATGAATTACCTAGACCACGAGCAGCGACATCCGTAGCAATCAAAGTAGCTGCCCTTCCAGCTTTGAACTCAATCATAACCTATTTGGGTCAAAATTGCTAAGGCAATCCTAATTAGAGTACCGACGCACAAACTCCTCAGACTTACCCAGTCCCGTTCACTTTGCCTCTTATCACCATGGATTGCAAGAGCGTTGATACCATCTCTGCGCAGATTCAACGTCAAATCATCAGCAACTCTTTTGGTGCCAGTGAAGATAAGGGTTTTGTTGACGCCTGGTTCTCGGTCAATCTTATCCAGCAATTGTAACAGCCTAATTTTTGTTAATTTAGCGTCCATATTATGTACGAATCAATACATCGCGAACTTTTGCGACAAGCAAAGTAGCGGCTTACATGGTCTTTTTTTCCATTTCATGAATGAGCTCCACGATTTGAGTGACATTGTGGGATGCGGACAATTCTAAACTGCCAATATTGACTTGAATAAACTCCTTCTGGTAATCGCGAGCCAACCTCTCGACTTCCTTGGGCCACGTTGCGGACCACATGAGAGTTTGTCGATCTGGGCGGATCTGGTCTACAATCTTTCGGATTTGTGGCTCGAAACCCATGTCCAACATTCGATCAGCCTCATCCAACACCAAGTATGTAACTCTTTTCAAATTTGTCTTTTTGCTAGTGTTGGATACGGTCACTCTCCAGTCTCAAGAGCATGGGATGAAAGTCAACATACCTTTCCAGCATATCAATCAAACGACCTGGGGTAGCAATGACAACTTCAACGCCACGCTCTAAATCTCTCATTTGTGGGCCTCGTGAAGCACCACCGTACAAACATGTATTCTTGATACGCGAAGATTGACCAAATTTGGCACACTCCTGTTGAATTTGCACCGCCAATTCACGAGTTGGGGCAAGGATGAGGACAATTGGGCCTTCACCAGGTTTGAGGAGAGGCTGTGCATTGATATGTACGATGGCCGGTAATACATATGACAATGTTTTGCCAGATCCTGTCTGAGCAATGCCCACTACATCCCGCCCACTCAGTGCCATTGGCCAGCCTTGTGATTGAATGGCGGTCGGACCACTGAATCCAAGAGCCTTGAGTTCTTTAAGGACATAATCAGGGAAACCAGCCTCATCGAAGGCGGTGACTGGTTTTGGAATGTGGTCGCCACAAGTGGTCATCTCCTTTTCGCGTCTATATGCTGCTACTTCTGCCTCCGATCTTTTGGCTACATCTGGATGTTCTTGGTAAACTATTCACCAGTGATAAACCAACATTGGTAAATGTTCATTGTTAGTACATGCATTACGGCCATGCCACCAGGTTGACAGTAACACCTCTGTGGAACAGTAATCCGCTGATTATAAATACCTACAGTTCTTTTCAAAGTTTGGCAAGTTCTTCAACTCATTATGCCAATCAATGCTCTGCAAATTGGAGCCTAAAGCTCCCATGCGGTCACCACCATGGCCACCCTGCCCCCCATAACTTCCATACCCGCCGCCGTACCTATCCGTTGAAAAGATTACAGATAAGTATATACTTGTTCATGGTGGGCAACTATGATCAGCACCAAAAATCACAAGTCTAGTGATGTCTTCAAAAAACAGGCAGAAGCACTAAAGGATAGAGACCCTTACCCTCCAGCTGGATATGCGTTACTGCCTGAGCCATAAAAGGCGTTCCCGCCACCATACGCATTACTATGTATAGAAGAAGAATCAGATGTGCAACTAGGCAGAATCGGTGCATCCAACTGGACAGGCCACTATAATGATGGTAATGTACCTGGAATAATCATATCCTGACATTTTGGAGATAATATCTTTCTAGACGGCCTTCGATAATAATCTATTGCTCTATTGCTGGTTCCGTCCCGGTGGTGTCGAAAGTTAGAACTTTTAAAGAAAAACTGGGCTACGAAACGGCCAGAGGTGACTACGAGTGCATAGGCGCCTCTTCGATAACAGCAATATGCCATCGAAAGCCAGAGCTGTATCAGTAGGCACCTCGAAAAAGTCAAGCAAAGTGCTGAAGAAGTTGGTCACAACGAAATCGATCAAGTCAATACCAAGGGAGGATATAGCGGCATTGGACTCTGAACTACTGTCGGCCATACGATCCGCCAAGGAAAAGGTGCTAATTGATGCAATGGCAGGAAGGCTCGATGCTCCGTTCCTGAAGCACATCAAGAGCGTCATTCACGAACACAAACCTGATACATAGATTCCAACGGATACACGTGTAATGCAGTTAGAATCCGTAGAGCGGCACAGAGCCTTGGTTATGAAGAAACAGGAACGAGTAGAGAAAACTCAATCCCAACTTGAAGACTCATTGAGAATGCTTGAGGAATTAGGCTACAAATAGACTATAAGACTATTCGCAGCCCTAATGTTTGGATCCAGCGAAAACTGAATCGGATAAAATAAACAAACTATGATATAACTAGTGGTCTGTTCTTCTAAACACCACCGGCCTAGCCAGTCCAGCCAACATGCTTTCAATGATTCGCAGCATGTTGCACGTGCTGAGTTGATCACGATTCCAGCAGCGACGGTTCCAGCAGGTGGGTTGATTGGGGCTCTTGCGACGGTTCCATGCTGGCTCGACACAGTTTGGGTTGGTGCAACCTAGATAAAGTTTTAGTCAATAAAGTGTAAATAATGATGACAAGTTGACGACGTACCCAGCAAGTCATGAACTCTCTCGTAAGCTC
>QEAN01000199.1:0-37003 GCA_006535955.1 Synchytrium endobioticum | reverse complement strand
TGTAGTTTTAGACATATCGCCTCAATGCGATATGGAGCCACAGTCCCACCAGATACTCACATAGTATCTAACTACTTGCTCAAGTGTAGTTCCACCCTCGACTTGTTGTTGTCTACTCTTGATTGTTGTTAAGTCTGTGTCATGTATTGTGCAACAGTGACCCTCACAGCTTGCACAACAATGCTCTCGCGGTAGGCGTATTACGTAACAATCTCGCGTAGATTCGTTACAACTCTGGTAAGTTAGTTTTGGTTTTTGGCACATCCTTGGCTGTTCGTTCAGTAAAGAAAGCGTACATGTGTAGCCCAAACAGCCCGAATAAGGTTTGATTGGTTCAACGATTGTGTCTAAAAAAAGCTGCTATACCCTCCAGAGTCGAGAATACACTGAGGCGTCGCGGTCGGTGATGATATTGTCAGGGGGTACCTGGAACATGATGAACGGCCAGCCTACCTGAAGCCGCCTGGACCGAGCAAGAGTCGAAAGACTCGCTAGGTGGTGTGAAAAACCGCGAAACATTGACCTACGTAAGTGGAATCATCTCCATGGATGCTGTTTGGTTGCTAACACTGCATCGTTTACAATCCGATGGTTTCGTGAAGATATTGTAACTGCAGATCTGAAAACTAGCTGCGTATTTGTAGTGAATTCTGACAGTCCGAATCAAGCAATACAACGTGCTAAGGGATAAAAGGGTGACAGAGCAAACGATCTAGGGGGTAGACCATAATTGCGACTATGCAGATGTGATGTGATACACAGATACACAATGTAGCAACTCTAACGTTCTGTATAAATGACAACATATACGACGCTTATAGGGTGGTATGTTACTGTAACTGCTTCTGCACCTCCTCAGCAAAGTTTGCTTCAACCTTTTCAATCCCTTCTGCACACTCATATCGCACAAAGTCGGCGATTTCCAGTTTCACCCCCTTCAACCCTTGGAAGTCGTTCAGCACTTTTTCTACCGTGCCTCCACCACACAAAAACTCCTGCTTCATCAGCACCGTTTCGTCATTCGCTCCGTCGAGTGCCCACACACTTGACGGATTAAATCCAGTTACATGCTGAGCTATTTTCCGACCGAGGGATTCTATATCAGGTATCGTTGACGCGTCTATGTTTCCTGTGTTGTTCGCTGCATCGCGAGCATGCATGACAACCATAGCGCCCATTCGACCCATTTCTGGGACATCTGGTAATGTATGTACGTAATTGGATACGATGGTTAATGAATCAGATGTACTGATACGTGGTGGTGGGAGAGCTATGTGCGCTCTTCGTAGCGTTACTCGCTCTCCTATTGTCCCTATGAGGGTTGACAGATGGTCTTTCAATGGCTGTTCTATACTGCTTGGTATACTATCGCTATTACTTTTGAATGACGGTGGTGGTGGGAATGATGGCGCATGTAGTAATTTATCCACGGGTAAGGCATGGAGACTCTTCCTACCTCCGAAGTGATGAGCGCCCACCAGGCTTTCACCGAGCATCAACCCCGTGACGGCAGCACGTTGTACAAATTGTTGAAACAGCGGTCCTCTGGCAGCAAAGTCCGTTTCTGAGTTAACTTCCAGTAGCACCCCTCTTATACCCCCTCTCCCTCTGGTTAGTGTTGGATTAAGGATGCTGTATACGACGCCTTCAGCGGCGATTCGGTCAGACTTGGCTGCTTTTGCAGTCCCGGACGCCAATGCATCCTTTGCGAGCCACTCCAGTGCTGATGGGATGGAATTGTCAGAGGCAGTTAGGGCCTGGATGATTTTCGAGAGACTAGCATTGGTTTCTTTACGGAGCTTGGAGACGAGTAATGCGGGCGGCTTGGATGAATAGCGTCTGGTTGATTGATGGCGCAGTGTGCATCCTGTCATGATGCATGCTCGAATTGGAAAACTCATTTCTTTGGTGGTTAATGTTTGGATGCCGCCGTGCTCTCTTTCGAAAGGGATAGTGAATCTACGTCAGGACACATGCGACGTTAGAGAGATGGCATTGAATGGCAAGCGTCTCCTGCGTAAATCTTGGGCTGCACTTTCCACCTGCCCAATCCAACCAAACGTCAAAACGGCAGACTCAGCCCTCCATGATAGCTGATTAGCGGAAATGTGAAATATATCGGCCGGTAAAGCACAGGTACTTGCGTACAATTTCTGGTCCAGAGGGCAGGTAGTACGCGGCACGGCCACCGGTGATTCCTACGCTTGTGACTGTCAACATGAGCGTTCCGTCGGCAGATACATCGTCAATCTGACATTACCGAAAATGCGGGTGATCACATTATCCACCATGTCGCTCCACTTGGATTCATCACAAGAATTCTCGCATGTGAGTGTACAAAAGTGACACCGTATCGCGAGGCATCGGGCCCGCAAAGATCTGGTATCGCGATGACACGGTCCGTCTCTCTGTACACACGCCGAAAGAGGGGCCGCGCGCACGACGCGCATCGCTCGACACCAAAATGGTGTTGCCACCCCGCCTATTCGTCGCACGCACCTCGCTTCATCACCACGCAAGACATCTCGTTACCATGGGCCGACTGGAGGGCAAGACTGTGCTAATGTGAGTATCTCTGCTCGCCTGGGCCCTTGTCTGATGTGATTGTGAAATGTTGGATTGCTGCTTACATGGCTGCCACGGCGTGACCTGCATCCAGCACTGGGGCATCCGCTGGGATAGGATATGCTACTGTAGGTTCCTGGCACTATCCTGTCCTCGCTGGCTCACACAATGTGTCATCACATCCGAACATCAAGCCACGCTCATCCTGCATCCGCTGCCGCTCTAGGCTCTAGAGTTCGCCAAAGAAGGCTCACACATCATCGCCACAGCCCGCAGACTCGACAAGCTGGACTCGCTCGCCAAAGACATCCAGTCGAAATACGCCAATGCCAAGGTCCACACCCTCGCCATGGACGTTCGATCAAGAGACAACGTCAACAAGGCCATTGGATCGCTTCCCAGCGAATGGAGCCAGGTCGATGTGCTAGTTAACAATGCTGGCATGGTGCAAGGCCTGGAACCCATTGAGAGGGTCAATGACCATGACATTGATGTCATGTTTGACACGAACGTCAAGGGATTGTTGTATGTCACTCAAGGTACTCGTAACGTGTTCGAGTGGACATGGGTGGCGAAGTCGGTCATAGGTGTGGGGTATTCCAGCATTATGTCTTCATTGTCTATCTTTTTTTTAGCTATACTCCCCGGCATGAAGACAAGGAATCAGGGCAACATTATTAATGTTGGATCTATATCCGGTATGATTCCCCATTGTGACGGTACATCGTGATGTGTGTGTGCTCACTCCAACCCCTATCAGGTCGAGAAGTCTATCCTGGAGGTCAGCGATGCAACCTCGTCGGAACCCATGCTACCGCAACCACCAATGTCTTGCTGACAGCGTTTCTGTTGAATAGGTGGCGTATACTGCGCTACGAAGCATGCAGTCGATGCCTTAACCAGAAGTTTGAGAATGGAGCTAGTGTCGACGCCCATCAATGTCACTGGTACATGTTAGTCCACCAAGACTCTGATTTTCAAGTATATTTATTCATCGTATTCCAATGACATGTTACAGGAATCGATCCAGGATTGGTAGAAACCGAGTTTTCAATTGTTAGATTTGGTGGTGATAAATCAGTTGAGTTTCAGAACGCGATCCTCTCCTTTTACTGCTCATACCATGTATCTTATTAGAAAGCAGATGCGGTGTACAAAGGCGTACAACCGTTAACAGGACAGGACGTGGCTGAGTGCATCGTTTTCGCCGCATCTCGTCCCCCACATGTTCAACTGGCTCACATGACTGTGTTCCCATCTGCTCAGGCTGCTGCCACTACTGTTCATCGCAACTCGTAGGTTTGGCTGTGCTGCTGTGGGTTGAATCAAAGTGTTTAGTATATTGATTTGAATTGATATAAACGAGTTGAAGTATTGGTATTCAGTGTCAGCAATGAGTGTATGTGGAGTAAGTGTGTTTTGAGGAACACAATGGACATTTGTCAAATTGTGATGTGTCGGAAGTAGCGCAAAATCATTTTGCTGCTATTCCTTTGACTCCGTCATGCCTAATGGTGTCCAAGATAAAAACTCGGGTAGCGCATACCTGGTAGGTGATTGCCAATGGCGGGTCATGTACTCTGCGATCAAACCGTACATCTCCCCTTTTGTTTTGTTGTTAATACGAAACTATGATCTACATATATTACTTTTAGTATTAACAGTACTGGAAATTGGAAGAGTTATTGTGGTACTGGTTGACTCGACTCTTGCTTGTTATTAGTACACGGACTACTGCCCCAGATGCCCATGCTGATTGGTAAAAAGGTAGGTACATGCTTAAATGGATGCATAAGTTTTTGTGTCCACGACATCTGATTCCAATCTCTTTCTCTTTCCAACCTTATATTCACTGCATGGGCCACCCTCTCCAACGTCCCATGCAGTCGTTCATTATCCTTTCTTAATTCTACCAATTGTTGCTTCAAAGAGTCCATATGCAGCTTAAACTGTTGGGTATCGCGATCCAGCCTTTCCAGAGCTTCGTCTACATCAGTGTGCCGAGCGTTGGTGTTCTTGCGGGATCTCCACGTCTCGAAACCTATGGTTAACGAGGTGTCAGAGATGACGACGAAAGCCACGGTGTGCAGCGGGCCGATTTACCTATCGTGAAGGCCGCTACACTGAATATGATACCTTCGGATATGAAATTCGCACCAAGTTCGATTGCCCTGTTGTCCGTTCATGATGACGTTTGTGCTTTCCCCACGTCAACAGCCAAACATGCGTGGACACATACTTGGCATCATTCAGTGGCCGCACAGCTTCGACTTTGTATCCGAAAAAGTTCATTTTGAGGTTCATTTCGACTTTGTGCGTCCATTGTGCCACTACATTGATGCGTCAGGCCCGATCCCAGCGACGGCAGCAATGGGACGCAACTGATGCGTTCACACATACGTCCGATACACACTTCCTTGAACCGCTCGTGTTGCTGCGTAGGTGAGGTGACCTGTCAGCGCTGTGTGTCAACAAACACGCGTAATACAACCTTGGCCTAGGTTAATGTCCATAGAGTCGGCATGTAGGGCTACAGAGACAAGTTGCGAAAATGCATACCTGGTTCCTGATTGCGGTCGCTATCGGCTTTGCAATGGTCCTCACCTTGGATGAAGCGAGAGGGAAATGTCAGCTGAGAAGGGGCACATTGCGATCATGGGATGGTCGTCCTGATGCACATGTGCCCACGCGATGCTGCGGGACGACAGAGTCTCGTACCAAAAGAGTGCCGAATTTGATTGACGTTGCCTGCATGACGTTATCGTGTGGCTGGTTAGTGTGCATCGCTGCGAGATGACCATGGGAAGCGTCTATTAGCTTACCATAGCCTCGGGCCTTGTATCCGTATGCTGTGCTCCTCCACGCTGCGTCGTCCACTGGTATGGGCGCCGGCCCCTGCCCTTGCGGTACTTTCCCCTAACGCTGGCGGCTTGTCCAGGCACGGCACGGGCACGGTCCGGGGCGGTGCGGCGTGCCACACAGGCTTGTGGCCCAGTGAAATAATTAATTCTGGCGGACGGGCGGGGGAGCTACCGGCCAACCAACCAAGCACCACTCCGTTGCACACTGCTGGCCCACCGCATCACTACTATGATTGGAATACGCCTGGCCCCTGCTGCTGCATCATGGCAGTATGTATCACATGCTTCCGCTGCTGCATCATGTGGAATCTTGTCTGTCTTGCATGTCTGCGAATGCCATCTGAACACCCCCCCCCCCTCGTCGCCATGGATGAAGACGAGCCTCGCTTGTCTGCAATCATGATGTATATGGCTCCACCCCCACCACTCATGATGTATCGCATGTGGTGCCAACGGCATGATGGACATCAACCACCCGCATCCCTTGCACCAGCCCACCACGATGACCCGCCTGCTGACCACGCCATGCAACGGTAGGCCATCCATTGTGATGCTGCAACAAACCAGAAACATGGCTACGTTGAAAGAAGGTGCGTATGCCCGTCAAGCGATGCCATGGCCCAGTTAGCGGCCCTGACGCGATGCCTGAATGTGCTGTCGCTGTATTCACCACTGTCCATACACGAATCCACTAGTTTCCATGCGTCTCAAGTCTGTACAGAATATCGGCAAAATCACCAAATCCATGAAAATGATCGCCTCAACCAAAGTCACCCGAGCACAACGAAACATGGATACCGCTCGTGCATACGGTCAAGCCTCAACCGGTATGTCACAGTCGCAGCCAGTACCACGGCTGTCAGCCCAACACAGCACGCACCCCTAGCTGTTTACAAGTATATTGGCCTTGACGCTCCCGACGCCGGAAAAGTGCTGGCCGTCGCCGTATCCTCAGACCGAGGCCTCTGCGGCGGTATCCACTCGTCCGTCTCAAAAGCCGTCAAACGATACACCAGAGACCATCCAGACACCGCCATCGTCGTCTTAGGTGACAAGGCCCGTGCCCAGATTTTACGAGAAGCCAGAGAGCAGATGGTCCTGTCCTTCTCGGCTGTGGGGAAAGCATTCCCCACTTGGACCGAATCCTGCATGATTGCTGACGAGATCCTCAAGGGTGCTTTCGACGCTGATGTCACGCAAGTTTTCTACAACAAGTGGAAGTCAGTTATTGCTTTTGATGCCTCTACTGTGTCAGTCTTCAAGGCTGATGCCATTGAAGCTGCTCGTAAGTGCTTGTCACGTCATACGCTGCAATGCAATGCAATATGCCAGTTGGCTACCTTTTTTGTTATCCCTCTGGTCTCATGCACTGACGCATCTTGTCTATTCTTCTTTAGCAAAAGTGTCGCAATACGAAATCGGTGATTCTGTGTTGCAAAACTTTTCAGAATTCAACTTTGCCAATACCCTCTACTGGACCATATCTGAAGGCTATGCTGCTGAAATGGCTGCTAAGAGGACTGCCATGGAAAATGCTACCAAGAATGCCGGTATGTTGTTTGGGTGGATGTTCGAGATAGTGAAAAAGAAGTTAATACCTTTTTGATGCGCAATTGCCCACACTGGACCTCTATCGTTAGATGAGATGTCTGCCAAGTTGAGGTTAACATACAACAGAGGTCGACAAGCCTCAATTACCAACGAGTTGATCGAAATTATAACAGGTGCCTCGGCCATGTAAAGGTAGCATTCACACAAACTGTAGTGGTTGGACCCACCAGCAAATGGAGGTGGTCTTTTACTGAAAATAAAACCTTGTCTTGCGCGCTTGTTGGCTTATGTTTCAGGTGGACAGTATCTATATACAGTACACTCATTACCTACACGCTTTTGTAACTATTAAATTCTTTGAATACATTAGACAAAAGAGCTGATACTATACACGAACGATCATGACAAGTAGCTTGAACTTGGATGACATATTGGAGAGGCAGCGACAATACCGGTCCGTACTATAATACATTCCGTGCTTTCGAATCGCCCAAGAA
The DNA here is from genome assembly GCA_006535955.1 of Synchytrium endobioticum. Lineage (NCBI taxonomy): Eukaryota > Fungi > Chytridiomycota > Chytridiomycetes > Synchytriales > Synchytriaceae > Synchytrium > Synchytrium endobioticum. Next base: position 29,529 of record QEAN01000199.1, on the reverse strand, counting down.
CAGGGACTTGGCCAAAATTTCCCTCATCATCTGAAAGTGTTCATAACGGATTCGTAGACAGTGATGTCTGTATCGCCCGCGGCAATACACTGTCGGGTCCATCGGCAGAGTATAATGAGGTCCCGAACGTTGAAAGTACGGACAGCACAGGTGGCAAAACAAGTCTGTCGGTTCTGTGTCCCTTGGGGACACAGGGGCTCGTCTCGGGTTGGTGGCTTGTTGCGAAAGCAGGTGCATTCATGTCCAGCTTGACGACGGTCGATGCTGAATCGCTCCGTGCCCTAGCCGCGGAGGGGGCAATGTCGAACACGTGTGCGAGGATGGGCGACGTCTCTGCCGACTTGGGGGGTACGGGCCCAGTAGTCATTTGGGAAGGCAGTCGACACAGCATCATGCGGACAGCCTTTGGTGTTGGGGCGTCGAACTGTTGGGAGCTGGTCGCGGTGTGTGGCGCCATGGTTGCCCGTTCGACTTCAATGTCTGACGGTGGTGCGACGATGCCCAAGGGGTTGATGTAGGATATGTCCCCAGAGTGATCATCGCCTTCAGCGTCGTCACAGTCACCCACCTCATTTCCGGGCGTTTGGGTTACTGCGTCCGACGGCCCGGTTTGCGACGTTGGACTTTGGAGGCTTTTGGCTACGGTGCACCATATATCTTCGAATGTGATTGGCGATCGCGGGTTGGATGATTGCTCCAGCCTCATAATCCCAATGTCACTTCTGAGTTGTGATGGAGTGACCGTATTCGCGTTGATTGATAGTGTGGATGCGATGGCTTCAAATGACATCATGCCTGATTGCGTATGAGGGATGATGAGTGACGGTGGTCCATAACCAGTAATGCTTGTACTGGTACTGGAACAAAACTGTTCGGGTGGGCCAATGGTGTCTAAACTAGGTCGCTTGCCTAGAGCTGTCGAAGATGACCACCCCCCATTGTTTACTATTGGTGTAGTTGAGCCAATCGTTGATGCGTTAGAAATAGTAGGACTAGCGTTCTCGCTTTGTATGACTGATGATGAGGTCTTGACAATAGTAGTCGGGGAAATTGCATATCGGGCTTCGCCTTCCTCAACTTCCGCCACCGCTTGACATGGCCCAAAGAATGATTCGTTTGAGCCTGCAATCTGTTCAGTACTACGTGTTATCGGTGCGTTACCAGGAGCTATGCTTGACACCGGCGGCTGTTGTTCAGCAGCAGTCAAAACCTTGAACAGTGCAGGTGATAATCCAGTCTTTGATGCCGTAATAGAAAAATCCGTTCCGCCTTGCTCTGATACTGGTGAAAAAGGTGTGGCCATAGAAGAGGAAGATAGAGCTACTAGTGATAAGAATCCACGTAATGTTCCTGCTGATCCAGACGTCAATGACGTCGGTGAAGTTGCTATAACGTGACGATCAGCGGCTGATTTGGATTCAGGCGGATCAACCAGTCTGGATAATTGTACTAATTGGTCGTCTTTCAAACATGGTGGCGATTGACAATATTGGTGTAAAGAAATTGATTTTCCGCCAGTCAATATACCTGATGCAGGCATAATCTGATACCTGTCTCGCTGAAACTGCTGTATAGAATTGATGACGTTGAAAATCAACCGGTTCTTTTCGAAATTGATCAGCCCATTCGATAATATTTTTTGGTTGCCATCGTTCAAGAAGGTAAGATCTTTGATCATCAAGCCAAAAAAAGGGATGAGAGGCGGCTTCGCTAAATGCTCCAGGTCTCTATATGCCTTGTAGTTGCCTCGATATGATAGTGTGTCTTCTAGTTCTTTGTATAAGCTCATCACTCGTGATGACACATTAGCCCATGACTTTTTGAGCCTGCTGACGGCGATAGTGTTGAGACCTGAAAAGATTGCCATGGCGGAGTTAAAGTTTTGCAGGTCCAAACACCTAGCGATTGTGGGCCTTGTCCGTCAGTTGCTGTCACTCGGTCGAATGAGTGTGATTGGGAGGAATGCTTGTACCTTTTACCAATTTTGATGAACTTTTCAATGGCTTCCGTCCTCTTTCCAGACTGCTCATACGAACATACAATGGTCCCAACCCAATATCCAATTCTATTGAATCGTTCAATGTACTCCTGCAATGGCCTGCCACCTTCAACTGATTTGTCACCCCATAAGAATATAGCAAATTCTTCTGGTTTAATTGCTCGAAACATTTGAGAATCGGCTAGGTGGCGGAACGAGTGTCAGATCACCACCCACAGAAAAAGACAGATGTGCATTTATTTCATGGTCGTTCACTTACTCAAAGTTAACTGCTGAGCGATATTCTTGGCCTTGTAAGACATCAAATCAAATGCTGTTAGTAGTTCTCGGACTTTTGCTATAGATTGCTGTACGGGTTCAACAGGGGTGGTTGGGGACTCAACACTCAGCGACACCGCGGCTCCCTTCCTCTTCAGAAATCCTTCGGCTAGAGCCATTTCGTACTATTAATGAATCAACCCGTCAGTGCAAAAGACAAGGCGCAAACATTTGTTCTCAGGATCATACAGAGATGATGTGCTGAATCTGTTCCGCGTGGCCCTTGTAATCTGACGTCCTAACCTCGTCCAAAAAGTCACCCAAAGCTGCTCTCATGTCCTGTGCCACGAAATCGTAGGTGTGTTCTCCCACCTAGTCCAAGGCAGTGAAAAATCAGCTTGGGCAAAGTCAACCGAGGTCATTCACACCCACAACACACCCATTTCTTGAGCAGACTGACGATCCGATGCATGATGATAGAAGGCAAATTCCCATCCACAACCTGTGTAGCATCAACAGGGCCATCCATTTCCAGACTCGATTGTTCAAATTTAACTCTCAACCTCTTCAAAAAGTTTAGAGGGGTCAGGAAATGTCTAAAAGTCAACAAGAAAACTTCTCGATACGACACATCTGGATCATCTACCAAGGCATCTACTAATGCCTCGGGTGTCCCAGCAACGATTTCATAAGCTGTACTATCTCTGAGGTTTTTGATTAGGACCTCTCGATTGTTGGTATCTCGGATTTTGAGAACCGTCGGCGAATGTGGGGTTATGATTGAAGAGTTGCCTGGTAGGATATCGGCTGATGTTCGGTTGCTCATCTGATTTAGAGCTGCGCTGCTACTGGCTGCGAACTTTCGCATGCTAACCGTTGCGTGTGCTAGGGCATCACTATCAAAATTGGAGGGAGAGGAGTGTGAAGTATCGCTCTTGTACGCCTTTTCGAAGAACCGGGAAAAGACGGCAAAACCAAGGTACGATGGAAAAGCAACCGTGCTTACGTAGAAGCAGCCCACTTATCTACCACCCATTTCGCTCTAGAGCCGGTTCGTCCATACAACGGTTGGTTTAATGCGGGTTCCGAGCCTGCGGCTACAACTGTGCGTTTGGACATTAATTTGGACAAGGTCGCGAATGTGTATTTGCCTTCCCCTGTCGGTGTTGGGGATTTGAGGTTGACTGCTGAAGATGATGTTGACGATGGCTCGCTTAATTGCGGCGCTAGTCCAACGTCAAATTGAAATTCGGTTTGTTTTGATTCTGTTGGTGTTTCTGGTATTGATGATGGTGGAGATGCTGGCACCTAGTTGTCGGAGCGGCAAAGATTAGCTGGACGGGAGAAACGCAATGAACATTCACAATGCATTGGACCGCTCACCCTCTCCAACTCTTTCAATTTGAGATGAACCGTCTCATCAAAACCCGCATACTTTTCCTCCACGGGAATCTCAGCGATAGCAACCTTCTGCAAAGTGCTTGCATGCACCACATGACCAGAGGTAGTGGTTACACCATCAAACAACCCTGCTAATGGCTTATGACTAGTTGGTGACGACGTCAAAAATGCACTTGTACCAGAGTTGGACATTGGACTGAGTTGGACGCCGGACGAACCAGGAATTGTTGGTGGTCTGCATGAAAAGATTTGTGATGACGCCGTCAATGCTGGTGCTGAAGGTCTGAATAAAATAGGTATTCTGGGCAATTCAATCACAGTGGGGGAATCTCGATTGTAATCGGCGAATCGTGGCGGTATCACAGTGTTTGTTGCGTTTGACATTTTGATGACTGCTGTTATTGCCTTTCCCAAGAAGTTGAATATGTCAAAGTACTAGTATTCGTTGTACAGGTTAATTGTGTTGTCATAGAGCGGAAAAGAGGGTGATCTAAGACGCGGCTCATACTCTTGGAGTAACAAACTTGTACTGAGATAACAGTCCATCGTGATCCAGATGGGACATTGAGAATGTTTGTTTCGTTCTGTTATATGAGTACTATATGGAAATGGTAAGTTGTCATTTCCAAGTCCTCAAGGACAACGGCCATCTACCTGTAGAACATGCTGCAACTCCAAATGCAACAATTCTTCCAAATGCTCCGTCAATATATGTATCCCATTGAAATCCAGCTTTATAATGACATCCTCTTTGCCTTGCAACAGAGGCGTCACCTATGATGTCGTCAAGTTAACACCTCTGCCAATCGGGAAATTACCATAACCAACACATACTTTGGCAGGGTAAGTTCGTCCCTGCTTCAGTTGTTGCAATTCAGCGGCAAACTCAGCGGCGTCATGCGGCAGCATGCCCATAAATGAAGGAAGGCCATGACTTCGTTCTAAATCATAGCCTTCATCCCACAAGCTTAACGACGATGGGGCCTCTATCGCCGCGCCACTCATGACAGATGGTGAATGTGGCGGATCCCTACACGTTGCTGCTTCCTGGATGGTTCAGTCCGTTAGGACGTGTTTGCTGGCGTCTGTGCCTTGAATCAAACCCCGTGCAGGTACCCCTACGCAGGAGAATTTGCAAGCATGGGTTTCGAGGCTTTAGAGTCTGAAAGGGGGGTCTGCATGACACATCCGAAGCGTACGATTCCTCTTCAAACAAAGCTAATGGCATGGTTGGCGTGGTCCGCACAAGTGAGAAGGACAGGCCGGCGTCAACAGCGATGCCGATGCATTGAGTGTTGCTCCTGCCATGGCATCAGAGATCGTTTGCATGGGCTCTGTTGGCTCGAATGAACTAGCGTTCACAAAGTGGACGTCACTGTGATCCTATCACTTCTCTCTCTCGCAATATAGTTAACACCCTCGCTGTGTAAGAGTGAGAGAGAGAGGTAAGAAGAAGGGGATAGCTTTGTTAGTTGCTGGATATATTATATGAAGTAACATCAACTGTACCTAGATGAACGACATTGTATTTCATTACATTACTGACGAAATCGACGGCGAGGCATAGTGATGGCGTCTTTCTGGCGAGTTCCGGGTGCGAATCGAGAACGATCGCTGCTACGAACCGTGAAGACGGCCAACCACAGGAACTGTCTGATGGGACGCCACCGGCACTATATCAACTAATGGAATAGTCTGGACTCCCCCTCCCCACGAGGGGACCATATCACTAACGCGTCCCCAGGCCCATACATCGCTCTAAGCGCCACATCCATTCTTGTTTTGTATGTGGTACGATGACATGGAGACAAAAAGCAAAAAAAGAGCGGAAACCGCAGAGCATTAGATCATTTCAGTCACAGTTTTATCTATTACTCTCAACAATCAACTCCTCAAAGTCCTCAATGAATTCATCGATGGTCCTTCCTTCTGACAGGTCAATTATATCCTTCGGTACTCTGTTCGTCATATGCTTGTAGCCAGCACCACCATGTTGATAAGTATGCTGCTGTGATTCAATCAATCTAAAGTGTATACCTCTAGGATCGCTACTAGTACTGGTACTGTGCAGGTTTGGGTTGTACGCCAACTCAAGGATTTCAGACCATGAGAAGAGGAGCGCATCCGTTGATTCACGGAATGGGTTAAAATCTATTATGGAAGGCCTTTTGGACGATTTGTAAATGTATACGTCTGTGACGTCTATTATAGGGGTATCGGGGGTGAGTATTTTGGTGGAAAACTTTAATGGAGTGTTGCGGTTTTCGCTTTGGGGCTCTCGGTATTATAATACAGTACAGCTCGACAAAATTTCACTTACAGTTGTCGAGTGGAAATTTCGGTATGATTAAATTCGTAATGAACTGCGATATACTTGATAGCAATTCATCTTTCATGGGTATCAGGAAGTCATAATAGGTGGTGGTATCCCGTTGTGATATAGCTATTATCAGAATATTAGAGGCCTTGTATAACTTCTTGGACATGTGTGCTTGAACCATGAAGTAGACAAAGCGTACACCGAATACGTACCTATAAGCCGTTTTTCGAACACAAAGCATCTGAACTCCATGGACTGTGCATAATCACCCCATTTGCGAAGTACCACCTCGTATGAACCATACACTTCCATTTTCACACTCGTCTCATCTCCGGCGGCTCCGCTACTGGCATCTATACAGCCATCAAAAGCATGATCTAAATCATGCACTATGAAATCCGACGACTTCAACAACAGGAAAACATCACTAAAATTGCAGCATTTCAGTGTCCCCGTTGTCGCAATCCAACTGGCGTCTGTAGGTGCGCTCCAATTCAGTTTTGGGAAAACGGCACCACCGAGGTCGGAGATTGAGGATGTGATTGTAGCTTGGAGGTGTGGGAAGCTCGGCAAGTCCTGCAAGTTGGGGAGCATTTCGTAAGAAGCCAGAAAAGGTAACGGAGCAGATTTTATGCAAGTACTCACCACCTCTTCATCACTTTCACCATCCACACTCTCATGTTCGTCCAAATCTTCATTGTCATCATATATAGCAGCTGGTTGTGGTCGCCCGTTCCTAGGTCATGAATCAAACGGTGTGAGTCGTCACAAAATCCTCTTGGGAAAGGCCCTTCCCTTGCAACGCTATACTGCTACTATACATACTGGTCCAATGGTAGGTATACACCATCCGCATGTAAATACTCCACAAAGTCGGTACTCAGTGGTATGATCTTACTCCTCATGGTCATACTACTGAATAATGGGTACCACTGCGAGAATCGACATTGGTGAATATCTGATCTAGTGAGTGGTGGAAAATGGAGGAGAGTTGCAGTGGGTTCTGATGCACTAACGGCAGAATCTGGGATGGTATTTGGGTGTATCTGGTGTATTTGGTGATTGGACATACTTCTGGTGGACCTTGATGCCGAGATTCGATCGGGATGTTGACTGAATTATGGCTACTACTATTGGATGTGTATGTGAGGATATGTCTGCCATAATGTCGTGCAATCCCTTGCCCTCCATATCAGCACCTGACTTGTGTCGTAGGCTGAAACACGACGGAAGTGGGATATGCGCCAAGGGAAGAATCCGGCGGAGGCGACTTGTGGAGCTAGACGGTAGAAAGACGACGCCGCGCCCTGAACAAAACTGACGTCTAATGGCGCAAGGCGTAAATGCTGACAACCCTGGAGAAGCAATACGGAAGGTGTCGACGCACTGCCGTGGCTGGTCCCAGGATTGTCAATGGGCAAATACTGTAGGATCGATTGCAGGTTGTCACTAGCATGATGGAGGGGTTGATGGATGGCCCGTGAATGACAGTCTGCGCGGAACGAAGAAATAGACAGATTGCGACGTACAGTCCGTACACTGGATCGGCGTCCAACGGAGTACCAGGAATTACTGATGCCGTTCGTCTGGATGGCAGGATGCGAGTCGAAACGATGAGGATTCTGTTGGCACTCGAACAACATGAAATACTGTTAAAACATGCCTACCTCGACCGTCTCGGCCTGCCTGGAAGAAAGTCTCACCGTATCAAGGCTCAGCTTGGTGTTTTTGATGCCTTGTAGTGTGCTTTGTAGGGTCGTTAGCCTGGAACTGCTATGACCTGGCACCCGACAATCATTCACTTGCAATGTACACTCAAAAAATACTCGAAAGGCTACCCTTTTATAGCTTTCAGCACATCATGTGAAAATCTACAGTGTTTGACACATAGAGGACGAGGTTGGCGAATTTTATGACGTAGCTCTGAACACTTGGCCACAAAAGAACTGGTCATCATAGCCCCATCGAAGGCTTGTGAAGTTCTTACTCCGTACCTTGCTCCAGGTTACGCCACCCTATTAACAAATAACTATTCATCATTTACCGCGTGGTGGCGACGAAATAGGATAGTCTTGTCCGTAATCTGGAAAATATGTATTCTGCGGATGTGAGGACTATGATAAATAGTAGTATATATAACGACATTATATTCATTATGAAGCAAAAGTATACGGAAGCTTTTATGAGCCGTAACATGCTTTTCCCTTTATGACTCTAATTACGAAATGTTTACGCGTTAACACCGCCTATATATTTTGTAAGAAGAACTGAGCTGCGCGGTTAGCGAATCATCCAGCATATGTAGTGTCATTGAGAACTTACCACACCACAAGGGCGTGACTATATGCGCAATTTTCCAAGCCGCCTATTTCTATTGTTGGGCAAGTTGACAATCTCAGTGCTGAGCCTACAGGATAACGGCAAACATCAGTGACTTACCAGCCGTGAGGCTATATTGTGTTGCGGTTTGTGAGACCGCCTTTCTGCTACAAAAAGATCGTTAGTATATACGAAAGGAAGCAGAGATGAGAGCAACGCACATACACTCGAGCTCCACCATACTTCACAATGTATGGCTGACGTGAAGGGACCAGGTACATCCAACCACCACCTCCCCAACGTGGAGACCTGGTCCAATAGATCGGAATTTGAGAATCTTGCACTTTTCGTACACCCACCCACCAACCCAGTACGAAAAGCGTGACAGTGTGAGGTTTCTAACTGAGATGCTAGTCGTTAGTATACAGAGTGTCAAACATTGTTCGAATCCAAACATGCACAAATCCACGCAAGTCAACCATCAAATAAACGTTAGAACGACGTACCAATGGACTGGCCACATAAAGAAACTGCAGTTGGGACGCCATCTCAATATGGAACTGTGTATGGTCCCAGCTCAGAGGTTTGCTGCAACAACATCTTCGAGACATCGACGGACGTATATAAGATTGGTGACTATCTGCTAGGTGGGGAGATTGCAGGGACAAAAGGGTACCAGCACGGTTTGTGTTTTCTTTTACGCCATATACGCCACCCCTAGTATACCACCGAGTACAGATGTCACATGGATGTAACAATTTGACGCGAGCAGGGGGCATCGCACCAGCGGTGCATGGAGACTACGCTTGGGATCGGATCCCCCTACGCCCTCGCATGTGGCCCATGGCAGTCTGTCCTGTACACTGAGCTCTCCACGTCCCCTCCTCCGCCTTTCACCACATTCACGGCATTTCTCCCCCGCACTCACAGCCACGTCCCTGTAGATCTGGTCTGTCCACCGGCAATTACGAGGTGCCATCGCGTCAGCCACCATATAATCTAGCTGATCGCGGCCCTGCACACCATCCCGTCATCCATCCTCGTCAGCCAGACAGCATGTCCAGCAGAGCCAAGGTATCCAGAGACAATCTGACCGAGCCAAAGGCCAAATCTTCCAAAAAGGACTCACACGTGTCCTTAAATGCCGCATCATCTGCACCACCTGCTGCACCATCCGCTCATGCAAACACAATCACCTTGACCATCAAATTGGGCCCATCTCGCAATCTCAAGGGGAACAAGGGCGACAGGCTCTGTTCCTTTGTACGCGTCCAGTTTGCGGATTTCGAGCCAGAAGAAGCAAGTGTCGTGTCTGATGCTGACCAGGCCTGCCAAAATCTTGACACCTCTGTCCAAATCTAGAGCCCTGTCGTGGCAGACAATGCAAATCCAAACTATGCCTTCACCGTAGACCTGACCCTCCCTCTCGACGATGTAAGGTGGGCCCCTCCGCAGCCCATCCATGCTCATACTATCTACCATCGCTAGGCCCTGATTGATGCATTCGGCAACCGAAAGCTCGCTTTCACATTGATGGAATCCCTGCCTAAAGAAAAAACGGCTGTCTTGGCAACCGCGGAAGTATCAATGGCCCACCAATTTCTGAAATACCCACCGCGTCCAGACCATCTGCCACAAGATGCTCCATCGCCAACGCCGGAATTGTCTTTCTCGGACTCGTTGACATGGGTATACGCCACTCCCAAGATGATTGCGGGCTTTGATCCCCCAACCATGGATATCGACGTATCATTGTCAAAAGTGTTGATACCCCCAGCCGATTGGGATACGGGAGTGTTGTTCACTCTCACTATTGCCGATGTGGCTCCTGTCCCCGATGAGTGGTCCACAAAGGAAGCATCTGAGAGGGATTTGAATTCCAGCAAGTACTGCTGCTCACTATACACTGTGACTGTTTCCTGACAACCCCATCTTGTAGACATATACACATACACTTTGAATTTCCCACTATATGGAGAATCCGGTGAGGAAAAAATCATTGCCTTTCCCGGTGGCATGCTGATCAATGCAGATCAACCTTCAACCATGGGTACGCCGCTGTTATGCAAAGACAGCAAAACTGCCCAGGTAACATGTGCCATCAATAGAACTACCCGTCGGATCACAGCCAATATACCTACCAAAACCAGCGTCGCCATCATCAGAAGCCAAACCCCCCATGGTTGCCGCCTCCGCTGCAGTTCTCACCTCTGAAAAGCCAGACAAGAGCGTACCAGTGCCATCCAAGCGAGTCGAGTGGCCGTCCACCGTAGCCCAAAAGTGTATTTGGATTAGCAAGCCATACATGACACGATTACGAGAACGGGTACAGAGTCGTAAACCCGTCGAATTCGAATTCCTGCGAGAGCCGCAACCACGATTTGCGAGTCTAGCAGACACCCAATCCAGTAAATTCAGGGGCCGAGTACTTGTCGACTGCGCCTCACTCTTGTTTCCTCGTGTCATTGGCTTCAAAGGTATAGTCGACTGCGGCGAGTACCGGCTGCTTCTGCTGATTTGAATCACAATAGGCCGCTTTACCGTGGAATGCAATGAGCGTTTCTCCCTCACTGACAAGATTGGCGGCATGGGTTCCGAGACGTCTATGCATGTCAGGGAAGGCAAATCTAAAATCCCGAAAGGTATCGCATACTCATGGCCTGGTCTTGCATGTCTTACATGAATCAAATCACTAGATAGTGGAGACGTGTATCGGAACATTGGAACCTCGCTTGGTATAGAAATACTGCTCGACAGGCCGTTGATAGACAAGAAGAAGCTGCAACCGGTAAGCGCTTTTCATTTTCCAAACCCCACCCAGCTAATGAAATCCCACCTAGATTACCAACTCTGTATCCGATTACATCCCGCGTCGCAAACTACCGCTCAACATGGTGTATGAGCATGCTGGGGACATTGCCGCTGAATCATTCCGCGATCGCATCACGGAGCTGGTCAGGACACTGGTCACCGAGTATCGACAGACACTAGGCGACGATGCATTAACAGAAGCACAAGGTCAAGCCCAAGTATCTGACCAAGAAAAGCAATTCTTTTACTATCTAAATCGCACGGGTGCATACTTCAGACTAAAGGAACGGCTCAAGGGCGCCGTTGTTGAAGTCGTTCGGGGTGTGAGTATTATGTGAACAAGCCAGAAATATTCCACATTAATCATGCCGTTTGAATAGAAATTCAGAAAAACTGCCCCGTTTGCATCTCAGGCCGAGCTACAGGTCTTTTTATCTGAAGCATACGTGTTTCTGCTGGACGAAATGCATTGTGCCATTAATCAGGTACTAGCTTCCCCATTCACATCCGCCGTAAAATCCGCAATCAACGCCATTGTCCCACTTAGATTTTTACCAACCCCAGCATCCTCACTGCACCGGCCCGCGTCTCGGGCTTACTCAAATCAACTCACGACCCATCCACCGTCGCCGCTCGCCGCAAAACAACCACAACCGCCCTCGCCAAACACGCCCACGAAGCCGAACGATACGGCGACATCCACGCCGCGTCGTGCTACCACCGCGAGCGCATCGGCCACGACGAGGACGACGCGGATGCATGGTTCGAGTACGCCGCCTTTGAGCTGCGCACCGGCGGCAAGGGCGTCGAGGCTCTGCACGAGGTCCTCTCCCGCTTCCCGAACCACGTGAACAGGTCCGTTCTCCCTGTCTCCCCCATATACGCTGACCATTTATCACCGTAGCCTGATCGCACACGGCGCGATGGCGTCTGCGGCTGGCCAAGCAGACGAGGCGCGCGTGTGCTTACACGCTGCCGTCGATACGTCTCCCCGCAACGCGCTCGCCCTCGTCACCCTGGTAACCCACCGCTTGCACCCTTGCCCATGCCTCCGCTCACCCACATCCCCTCGCTATAGTCGCTGCACTACACTTCCGTCGCAGAGGAGGCCGAGGCCGAGAAGTACATGCTGCTGGCGCAGCAGGCGCATCCATCCGCGCTGTACGCCCACTGCGCGGCGTTCTACGTGCACGTGCACGCATCCGGCATGGCCGAGACCGCGCTCTCCCACGCCCTCTTGCTCTCTGCATCCGCGCCCTCATCCGCATCCGCATATCTGGCTCTTGCCACCCTCGAGGCCCGCCGCAGCCCATCCCGGGCATTCGAGCACCTCCGCAAAGCGCTGGACATCAAGCGCGACGAACCGGCGGTGTGGGCAGAGCTGGGCCATCTGCATTTCGCACAGGGGGAGTATGACGACGCGACGCTGTGTTATGAGACCGCCACGTCCATGGCCGAGGGCATGCATGTAGAGACGCCGGGATTGGGACTCGTGTATGCACGTCTCGGTGAGCTTGCGCTCGCCGCGGCTGTGCCGGGGGAGGTGTGCGGGGCGCGTGCGACGGATGCGGGGGGTGCACGCGTCGCAAAGGCAATGTCTCTGCGCGCGTGCGTTCTCGAACCGTGCTCGCGTGCGTGGATGGGCGTGGGACGTGCCGCGTGGGCGCTGGACGAGCTTGTCGAGGCTGAAGATGCGTTTGCGGTACGTAATGAAAAGGATGGTGTTGGAGTTGGAGTTGGGCTGATGCGGTCGTGTAGGAGGCGAATGTGCTGAACAATCGCGATGGGGAGGTGTGGGCTTGTCTAGCTCTGCTGTGTGGCGAGCTCGGTCGTGGTTTCGAGGCTGAGCAGTGTGTCCGACATGGGCTGAACGCCGGGTTACGCAATCTGGGATTGCTCAAGTATGCGTTTCTGTCGCTCGGGTGTGCTCTTGTCTAAACTTCGCGCGAATAGGCAAATGGGCAAGATGTTTGCAGGGCAGCGATCGTTCGCTGCGGCGAAAGAGTGTCTGCTGGTTGCTCTAGTTCTTGATCCAGACGAGAAGGAGAGCAGACAGCTTTTGATGGATATTGAAGCAGGATTGAGTAAATAGGCCAGAGGCGATGTAAGAGGGACGCAGGTTGATGATTCGAATGCTGGATTGGCAATGCGAGGGGATCGGCGAGTCGTTCAAATGATTGTGTTGTAAAGTATTATTTGTAAAACGTTTGCCGACACTCAGTCCGTGCTGATTGGGAGATGACTGTATGTGATGACTGCATGATATTCATCTCAAAACGAGCTTGATCCCTCATTTCTTTGTCAGAAGTGTCGATGCGGTGAATCCGTTTCCACAAATTTCCCATGAGTACTTTCGACACAATGTGCCGCTCACCTGCCATTTTGCGCCAGATAAATCCCGAAACAACATATCACTGCCTAAAACTGCAGTTCGCAATGACACTTGGAATAAATCTGTTGCAGTATAGTGGTGTTTGGACCTATGTTTCCACTGGTGATTGACAATAGTTAGGAGCTAGATGAGCTGAGAGGATGTTAGGACCTCAAGAGATATATCAAGGCCACTTTTCTGCCTCTCTTTCCTTCTCATCATTACAACAAGCAACTAAGTGCTGTGTACTGATCGAGAAGTTGACACTATCTTTCTCTACAAAATCCAAACATCCATATATTCCGCATATCCCAGCAAATAAACACCATGTTCTAAGCGACATTCATCCTAGAGCCGTAGTAGCCGCAACGACCAACAGGGTGATGGAGGCGTGGATGGTTTGTGATAATTTCGGGTGGAGCGTGATTGAGGATGGTGTTTTGATTGCGGCGTGATACGACGTGTTTTGCAAGGAGGGCAGAATCCGATGCTACCGTGGATAACCACCGAATCATAGAGCGAGGCGGTGTATGTGACGTTGGATAGTGTCGTCGGGGTGACCTAGGTTAGAATTTTTGACGATGACCTACAACGAGCACAATTTGACGAGCATCGATTCCGTCTTCCTCATATGCGGGAAGTGGTACTCCACATACTTTTCCGACAAGTGACCCTCCGTCTGGATATGATCCAAGTGGTTCTAGAAGGTTGAAGCGACGTTCTGCTGTAAGTAACCATTATAAGGCTACACTGTGAAGCCTCGTATCTATGATGACTACATCCATCCACCACTTTCAACAGCGATTCCGTAGCGGACAAGTCTGCTCATAAAGAACTTAGCGAGAAGGAGGAAAAGAAATGGTACAAGATACGAGATACATGAAGAGGGACGCCGGATTTTTTTGGATTTGTAATAACTAGATGGCCGAATAGAAAGAATGCTTTCGTCACTGGATTTGTCGGCATACCCTATATCTAGGTCCATAGTATGTCAATACCGCATCCCTGAACCTGATAGACGCACCGGAAGCGCCAAAAGCTCGTCAATTTCCCGGGATTGCCGTGGTACCTCTCATGCATTCACGCACCGGAATTCTGGAGCATTCTAACAGAAATTCCGAACTTTTGCGTACCAATAAGCAGGAACATAAGAGGGGAAGAGGTAAAACAACACAGATTTCAGGCCCACTTCTTCAGTTCTGCAGATCATGCGCCAATTGCATAACACACTTCTTCTCCACTCACCATGCATGACTTGGTGACCGTCAGACTCGTTCAAATGGGGAGAATATGTTATTACTTGCGTGACAATCTGTACGATGTGATTTATTTAGACAAGGGTGTTGAGGGGTTGTCAACCGCCTCGATATTTTAATGAGATTCTTCCAAGGAAGCGGCAGCAGCATCCTGTCTCTGCTTCTGCATTAGTCGCATTCTCCTCTGGTAACTACGGTAGGGATAGTGTGTTGACAATCAAGGACAGATACAAGCTGGAACGCAAAGAACGAAGGATCCATGTATTCACATGCATTATCAAAGGTATACTGAATGTATTCATTGAATCCTGATAAATAAATAATCCATGTATTTGTTGCTATAGATCATCTGGATCTATTTGGCTCTGTAGTGGAGTGATAAACAAACCGCTACAAACAAACTTGTATAGCCTCTCCGAACTATAACTGTGTAACTCTTAACAATATATTCAATATAATCATTGCGTTAAATGGAAACTCAGTCTACCACGTAATAGTATTCACAGTTTCTACAAAGGAGAGGCAATCTAACACCGGCATTTTTGAGCGTTCAGCAGAGTCACGGGTCCATAGTGCCGAAAACTAGTTATCCAGAAAGAATCCAGCAATTCATTGTGGAGATATTGAAGAATCTCTCCAGGAAACCGGACATTATAATGACGCAATCGTTGGTTGCACGTTCGCCATCGTTTGTCGGACAGGAAGAACTGGAGACGGTTCTAAGAAGTGCTGGCGTGGACAGGGCCCGAGTCCGCCACAGCGCGTTTCTGGCGACAAGGCCGGGCAGATGGCCGTGGTGCCGCGGTCCACCCTCCACATGCACCCTGCCCGTCATGTGTCCGCACGCAGAGCGGCATGGCCGATACAATTGCGGCCAGATCCGATGCGAATGAGCCCCATGGGTTCCGCCTGCATTCCCATTGCTCCCGCTGTCATGCCGAGCGCACGGCGGGCCCGCGCATGTGCCGCACACCGCAAGGCGACACCGGAACGCCATCGCCAACATGGCAGTACGAGGAGGAGAGGCTCTGCTGAATGCGAATCCGACAATCTACGAGACCAAAGACGCCAGACCACATGGCCGACGGCACAACCCCGCCGCCGACGACCGTGCGTTGGATGACTCGACCGTTGATGAGCTCGATGCGGACGAAATCTTTGGTAACGCTAGCCCCCCGCTGCCGCTGCGGCGCATAGCCACATGCCCACTAATCCCCACGCACAGAGCTCATTAGACACATCAACGATCCAGAGCATCCCGTGCGTGACGTGGCCCCTGCTCATCATCATCCCTTCGCTCACCACCCCCCACACCCTAGCTGACGCTGGAGCAACTGAATGTGACACAAGTGGACCACATCACAGTCGACAGTGCATCCAGTCTGGTCCATGTCCGGTTCACCCCGACCATCCCGCACTGCTCGATGGCCACGCTGATTGGCCTGTGCATCCGAGTGCGTCTGCTGCGATCACTCCCGGACAAGTTCAAAGTCGACATCAGCGTCACGGAGGGCACTCATCAGTCCGAGAAAGCCGGTATGTCTGTCCCAAATGTCCGCTTGCCCTCCTGTTGAAGCCCTCCCCCCCACATAGTGAATAAGCAACTGAATGACAAGGAGAGAGTCGCTGCTGCCTTGGAAAACTCACACCTTTTAGAAGTCGTCAACCAAGTACGCATTCCCATCCGACATCCGTCCCCGCATAAACACCATTGACCAAAATTCAGTGAAACTCTAGTGTCTTGCCACCACCATTGACAAATAAACAGTACTGTGCAACATTGTATATATACTCATAGCGTTAACATGCAGGAATCCACCAATACCCCTCATATATAGCAGAAACGAGACAAGGTTGATGCGTGTGTTTGATTCGGTAGTATTACTATACTAGTGATGTCTAATATGAACCTACGTGCGATAATGAAGTGGATTAGATTGTCACGCGCGCGGTGTAAGTCAAAGAGATATATAATATGCAGACCTACACATGGCGGGATCTGTTTTGGTTGTATTTCCCCCCCCCCCCCGATCAGTATATAGTAAATCTAAATTTCAGTATCTCAGAAGTGACTCTCAGTCGAGACATCTAGCCCTCAACAGCCTCCTGATATCACCACGGGTAAATGAAACCAAGACTTGGAATTTATAAAAGCGTAAAGTCCATTACCACCAAAATAAATATAATCGAAATATAGAGACATACTCTACAACTTCCTTCCGCGTAATTACATAAAAAATAACGATTAGTAAAGGGATTATAATGTCAAATAATACTAAATTGATGTCGAAAGTGCCGATGTCAAAAGTTCTTCGAGGTCCTAATTTTCAAACGGCCTTGGCATTCGCATGAAGGCGCAAATCGCCCGACAAAACAAAAAATTAAAAAAAGGAAGAAAACTCACGGCACCGAAAATTTTGTCGCCTTCCCTGGATGCACTCCTCCTCGGACTCCCATTGCGACTGTCGCCACGCTCAACATCTGAAATCGGACTAAACTTTGATTCGCTCGAACTATAGTCCGTCATTGGCGTGATTGGACTGTATGTATTTTGGACTGGTGACGCATCATTTGTTTTCGATGGTGTTGTTGGTGTGCTAGGCACAGATGATAGGTATGCCTCCCAATCGGCGTAGACTTCCTTTAGCAATGCGTTTCCCTTTGTTACTGTTTCTCCCGTCCCATTCGTGGGTGATGATCCACTACTGCTCAACCTCCTCAATACTTCCTGTCTTAACGAATTCCTCTTGGCATTGCTCATGGGCGGTATGTTTGTATTCAGCTTTATATCAATATGATGCTTCAATTTTGACTCTAGTTCTTCTAGCCTGGTCGTATCTGATGTCTCTTTGAGTATCTCATTCAAATATTGTTCCATGATATCGTACTGCTGCATTGTGGATGAAAACTTGTCGACAGAGATTGGTGAAAAATTGGGTAGTTCGAGTACGGGTGGTGCGGAAGATGTTGATGGGATTGATGACACACCGTTGATACTTGCAAATGATGATGGAGAGGTAATAGTGCTGCTATTGCTGCTGTTGCGCAGGAGTCGACTTGAGTCCGCCCTGGACTGAACTGGCGACATTCTGCTGGGTAATAACAGGTATTCTGCTGGGTAAATGTCCTTCGAAGGTGAGGGTATGCCTTTAGAGGTTGACAGTGAAATAGCAGGCGATGCTACAGAGGAAGAAATAGTTGATGATGAATTTGATGCTATAACATGGCCCACACTTAATGGTGAGGGAGCAATAGTACTATTTGAATTATGCTTGGTGCTAAATGTACGTGGTAGTGGATCGAATAGTGACTTGGTACTATTCTTCATGTCGATGGCTTCGGAGGTTGCGGAAGCTGATTCGTTGCGTGGGGAAGTACTAGGTGACGACGCCAAAGTATCGTTATCACAGTTATTACAGCCAGCATTCACAGACAAAGATGACAACGGAGCACTTTTTTTACTCCATCCATCGCCCTGAGTAGCAGACGTTACAGACTCCATACTTGGTGTCGCTGACAAATTATTCAGTGAAGATGAACCTGACATGCTAGGCGATTCTAAAAATCTAGGTTTACTCGTCAGCAAGGTTTCCACATCTGCTCCTGTCGTCAATGATCCATAAGGTTCCGTATCCGCTGTTGCACTAACGACGCCAGGTGGGAGTGGCGTTGCACCTTCTAGCAACTCTCTCGTCAATACAAAGGTTACATCCTTCCCTTCCGAATCTGCTTTGGCAAGTATCTCGTAGATATTGATGTCATCATCTAATAGTTGTTCCGCACCTCTAATGACACTACATATTTTATATCTGTATGTGGATAAGGTGTCGAGAATGTTGAATTTACGTAATGATATCGAAGCGATTTCCGATGCAGTTGTCGCTTTCGTTACGGATATTGTTTTGTAGTATCGTATTTTTTCAGTCCGTGCCGAAAATTCGGAAAAGAATACTCTAATGAGATGTTGATCCTCATCGCCAAATCGTCTGTTGAGGAGAACTTTCAAATTGGTATCGTCATTGACTCTGACGGAAAAGACTTGGCCCCCTTTCGATACGTGGCGAGATAGTTTGGAGAAATCCGCCACACCTGGTAGATGTCGGTGACGTAGACTATCTACATGGTCGTAGAAACTTTGATCAGAATTGAGTACCTTTTCCTCTATGGTGAGTTGTGAGCCACAACGCAACAGTTTAAGATATACAGGAGCAAAACCAGCCAACATACGAGAATCCCCAAACAGCACTCCGATATAATATTCGTCCGGGTTCGCACTGGATATCCTGAACTTTTTTAAAGCTTCTTCGACGACATCCCTTACCAGCATTCCGTGCTTGATTGCAACTGTTTTGAATGTTGCTTTCAAATTTGCATTTCCCGCATATATACGCAAAACGTGCTATTCGGAGACCGAGTGTTGGTACTGTGGGACGGGGTTGGCATGAATATCAGGACATGACGTACAATGTCATTATCGTAGGTTATTGGGGATGCAGCTTCCTCTGCAAGTTTGGATGCGTATGGTGTCGCTGCCAAAAGCTCTTTGGAAGGGGTATCAGTCGGGTGTGATGCAAGACTGGATGTCATTGATGATGTGCTTCTGCTTAATAGACGCTAGGATTTGCGGAAAAGTCAGTATGCGTTGACACGTCAGGGATGATCCTGCAGCAGGCTTTCCTGTCATGGCAATGAAATAAAAGACATACAGCCAAAAAGCTCTTCTTCCTTTGTTTTGGCAGTTTGCTGTCACTACTACTGATGGACTCCCACTCATCTGAATCTCTGTCAAACCCATCTGAAGAGTCGGGGTTTGAAGTATCGTCTTCTGTTGCAGCATCGTCGTCACATGAGTCATGTTCCACTATCATGGTGGGTGCTTCAGCCATCGTTACTTTAGGACGGCGTTTGATGGCATCTAGTGAGCCACCAGTAGAGTCTTGGGGCGTGGTGATGTCGGTTTGCATGGGTATGGTGAGTATCACGTTCCGTGTTTTATTGAGACGAGCGAGTCGTTCGAATGGTGTTTCAATGTTTTCCGCTGGGATGTAACCGATCTAGAATGAATGGGCGTGGGGACAAGAACTCTGGAATGAGACAAGCCACGGCAAGCATACCTCGTCGGTCTTGATACATTTTATAAGCCACCAATAGGAATTTGAGTCGTCCAATAAATGCAAGGCATCGCCCTTGAGTACACAAACCTGGCCCTCGAGATTTGCGACGAAGGTATATAGGGCATATACTAGATCATTGTTTATAGTGGCATGACTGTCATTGGTGTCATCGTCACGATCACTACCATGATCACGAACAGTAGTAGGACTGGGTGGCGAGGGAGACATTTCTCCTTGGGCGGCAGCACGATAACTATGTGGGGCATGGACGAATGGCGATTGCGCATTCGAATGTGAAGGGAAGAAGGTTGATGGTGACAGATCTGCGGCTTGTGCGTGGGTGGATGATTGTGAGTTGATGGACATGTCATCTCGGAGTGGCAGCAGGCGGGCGGTATCTTGGGCCATTTAGGGATGATGGGAGAGAGTCGGACTGTGCATGCGTGTATCTGTTCCTATGACGACGTGGCGCTCATTTGGGGGCGGGGGTGCCCGCTACAACGCACCGAGGGACCGGCGGACGGAGAGGCTGACTGATAGAATGACCTGCACCCGCACCCGCTCCTGCTCCTGCTGCTGCTGCTGCTGCTGCTGCCACAGCACCTTTAATGGTTGGAATGGCCGGCGGATCCGATCGGTGGCACTGCCGCGAGCGGGGATCGATGCATGGACGTGGAAGCATGGCACTGGCACATGGACATCGAGGCAGAGCACCCCAGGCGAGGACGGCCCTTGTTTTTCTTCCGTACATTCGTTCCAACAGCGGCTCCCGATGTGACACCAGCTTGTTATTGAAGACCGGACTCAATAACGGGAGTATGATGAAATACATTCGGAAAAGCCTTCCAGATGGTCTTTCGAGGCATTTGTATTAGTCAGATTGTACAGTATCAATTAGAAGAATTAGCAGAGAATAGGCGGAGAAATAAGGAGATAATCCCTACGTGGTTATATTTGTGCTCTATGTGATTGTACTGCACTATTGGATACAACATTAAGTGCGCACGTTGTAACGAATCTACGCGAGATTGTTACGTAATACGCCTACCGCGAGAGCATTGTTGTGCAAGCTGTGAGGGTCACTGTTGTACAACACAGGACACAAACTTGACAACAATCAAGGGTAGACAACAACAAGTCGAGGGTGGAACTACACTTGAGCAAGTAGTTAGATACTATGTGAGTATCTGGTGGGACTGTGGCTCCATATCGCATTGAGGCGATATGTCTAAAAACTACAACACATTGAGGTGTTGTTACAATGATGAAGATTCCTCAAGGATTAATTGAATGACACCACTTGTGTAACAGAGTTAAGGCTAATAGATAAGCCGAATGACGCGTGAGCGTATTGACTAATCAGGGTTGGATGGATCCGCGTGATCCATCGGCTGGTGAGGATATGACAAGCGTGGACAATGGTCGACGGGTGGCATAACCTTGAGCAAGTTATGGGGATACATGGGGTATCCGGCGGGATTCGCTCTTAGCCGACGCTTTGTGCGTTTATCGTGTTCGCAGTTCACTCTTGGTGAGTGGTTACGGTTCACTTATGAGTGTGGTTACAACTTGTGTCATTTTCATGGATGCTGTTTGGTTGCTAACACTGCATCGTTTACAATATCCTCAGGGGTCGCGCGACATTCAACTCGACAACGATGGTGTCATGCGCCATTGTGCGTCTTCAGGAGGAAGGTGGCGGAATCTCGAGGTTAGTTTGACAGGTCGTAGACATTTTCCCACGGAAACTCAAGCCCTGCCCAAGCTGCATGAACAACTGACCGTATCATGAGGTATATTCAGACTCCATCTAAATCAATTCTATTGTCCACATCATATACCACCAACATTCTATCCCCTCCTGTTTTAATCCCCTCTATGCATTTGTAAGTTTCCACATGAACAATTGATTCAACGCTGGGATCGCTACAGTTGGCGTATGGGTGAGTAACGGGTTTGGCACGCAAGACATGATAGCATTTCAAATATCTTTGACTCACGAGCGGCGTTTCAGTCGTCCGGAGCCCGCAGTTGGAATTGAGGTGTTGCACCAGGTTCATTGGAGCCACCATAGTCAACACGGTTAATGGGCGCAGATCCCGATCCAATGGAAGGGAATACATACGTCACCGGAGGATTCACCAATACATCGATTGGTTGAACTGGTTGGAAATGATGCACAAAATTTGCCTATGAGAATCTTTTCAGTGGCACTTTCACCTCAATCGAACCTACGCCAATCCTGGTTTCAGTAAAACGTACATTAATCCTTTCCTCTGGATCCGATCCGGGTTCGTTGGGGTCTGCGCCTACTACCGAGCAATCGGAGATCACATACGACATATTCGTAAATTTTTTTAATCATTGCGTCCGAGTATACTCGGTGGACACGAAAGTATGCCTTGGCTGCGTCCATGGCGGCTTCCAGTTTTGTGACATGGTGTGACAAATAAGTGAGGAAACTGGCAGCTTGGTTGTGAAGTATCTGTCGGCCCATTCCAGCATAACTGCCAGGGCCAGGGATTCCATCGTCGGGCTCAGAGTTTTCCTCCCATTCGTCAGAGATATCGTCATGCCCGGCGAGGGGGCTAGGGATATCCTCCCATTCGTCATGCGCGGCAGGGGGGCCAGGGTCAGGGATTTCATCGCGGGAGGGGGGAGCAGGACTTTGATCGCGGTCATATTTGATGGCTTTACGAGGGCGTTCGGTCCGCTATATTGACAAGGGACTAGTCAAGTCCGCCAGCTTTCTTTCATACCTGTCAACATCACAATCGACTTGCCACTGATGCCATCAGCAACGCTAAGCACAAAGCAACCATTGAAATACGAAAATTCGCCATGGTTGTCACAAATCCTTGCTCGATCTTTCTAAAATGGGGTTTCTGAGTGATGGATGGCTGGGCTCACTCCACTGCATTGAAGCACGTCACACACCTGACGTGGCAGAATCACTGTTTGATTGGGTATAACAAGGATTGTATCCTTTTCCCAATACTTCTTTGCTGGGTACGTCGTCAAGTTGTCATCATTATTTATACTTTATTTACTAAAACTTTGTCTAGGTTGCACCAACCCAAACTGTGTCGAGCAAACATGGAACCGTCGCAAAAGCTCCAATAAACCCACCTGCTGGAACCGTCGCTGCTGGAATCGTGATCAACTCAGCACGTGCAACATGCTGCGAATCATTGAAAGCATGTTGGCTGGACTGGGTAGGCCGGTTGTGTTTAGAAGAACAGACCACTAGTTAGGTAGTTTTATCCGATTCAGTTCTCGCTGGATCGAAATACTAGGGCTGGGAATAGGCCATAGTCTATTTGCAGTCCATGCTAGATATCTACGGATTGAATCATGAGGACTGAGAAACTTTCTGATAATACAATATGAGATTATGCTATGCGAAACACACATGAGATTATGCTCTGACTACTTGTCCTTCTCACCAATTTGCGTACTGTCTTTGTTCCTAGCAACACCTTCATTCTGCTTCTCTGCTTGATCCTGCTCTCCATAGTTCTCCAGCACCATATCATTCAATCCAAGAAACTCATTCTGCTCCCACGAACGCTCGTAGTCCTCACTCGTCATGTTTGGATCCGGATCTGGCGCATATGGATTTTGCAGATACTACAGTTGTAAAGGCTATCAGCAAACCCGCTGGTACTTTGGTAAATTCATTCGACCACTCACAGAGTTACCCAGGGGATCATCAAGCACCAAAGTCCACTGCACCTCCATCGCCAAAACCCTCTTCAACTTGTGCAAAAAACTCGCAAACACCCCCCTCCTGTTCTCATCAACGGAATCGCCTTGCAAGAACGGCGTGCGCTCTTGTAACTCCTCATAGATCTGGGTCAACAGTCCCTCCACCGTCGTGAATCGGCCACCCAGCGTGCCAGATCCCAATTCCAGCTCCACCTCTGGAATTGATATGCCACAGGTCTCAGATTTAAGAAGGTCGCGCGACAAGTCGTCGATATCGCGCACACGGAGCGTTATGCGACGGCCTTTGGGCGGGATTCCGGAGCCACCCTTGACTTCGTTGGATTTGTACCCGCAAGAACCACAGTTGGTGGACATTATCACCACCTCTTTAAAATGAGGGATGTCTATACGGGGAGGGTGAGGAAGATGCGCAGTGCTGTTTTAGACAGGGAAAATACCTATGACAGACATGTTGGTATCACACGGTGCATGGCACCTCGAACACAGGCCCTTGAAGATCATGACCTCGGGTACGGCATCGTCAACTTGATGCATTTTGGCCCCGTCCGTGATTTCGTGGGCAGGTTGGTCTACAGGGGGCAGGCCTATAGCCTCATTCTGCTCGGGTGTGCGCGTGTATCGGATAATTCTGATGGTTGGATCTGGATGCGGTGCGGTCAAGGATTCTATGTAGCTGTTTCCGGCTGGATCGTCGAGTGTGAATGTGAATGGCGTGTCGCCGTTCTGGTATGCCCGGAGCGTCGATAATACAGTCTCGATTTGGTTGTACAAGATCTCGTCATTGACCTTTGGTGATTCATCACAAAATATTGGGATTTGTCCTTCCGAGATATCGTGGAATAATACAGGGGGGTAGGCAGTACGTACCTTTCTAAGCGGTTGATTTGTTTCCAGTCCTTCGATAGCGCGACTCACCATCCCCTCCACAGTAGTGAGCACACCTCGTTGCGTAGACGCAGGGATTTCGAAATCGGCCTCTTCTATTCGTACGATGGCTGTTTCGGATTTGACTACTTGACGATTCAAGTCCTAGCATGGGGTGTTTAGCTGGAGTCATTGCGCCATGTCCGACAGATGTACAACGCAGCAGGGTGAGTATACCTCCTCGGACTCTATCCTGCAGGTCAGCCTCTCCCCGTGTTCTTGTATCATGCCGGCAGACTGCACTTCGCTGCTCCTGAATGCGCAATGGGGACATTCAAATGCCATCACGACGATTTCACGGAAGTGCGGGATCTTTGTGAAGAGAATGCGCGTGATGCCCTATTGGATGCTATGTGTGATGTAAGCCTCCAGGTCGGATAGACACTCGATCCACTCGGCCATGTACATTCTCTTCGCAATTGACACAGTAGCTTTCAATCTCGGTTGGTGCTTCTGTCGTATCCGCATCCAGCGTCGTGAATATGGGATCGGTGCTAATCGGACTGCCAGACGCCATTCTCGGCCAGGTGTAAATGTGTTTCTTTTGTTGTTGACAATTTGGGAGGGGCGGGGTTTTTTTGCGTGTTTTTTGCGCATGCACGCATGAGCACATTGGTTAGTTGGACGCGAAAAGGTCTTGCTTTTATCACGGTCTTGGCTTTAAAGGCCCCATTCGTGTTCTGGCTACAACGGTATGTAATGCCATGTTTGTTAAAGCACGAAATAACGTATTGTATCTATACGTAGTCTTACTACGTAGTAACGAGTAGAGAGATACTACGTCGTCAACTTGTCATCATTCTTTATACTTTATTGACTAAAACTTTGTCTAGGTTGCACCAATTCAAACTGTGTCGAGCAAGCATGGAATCGCCGCAAGAGCCCCAATCAACCCACCTGCTGGAACCATCGCTGCTGGAATCGCGACCAACTCAGCACGTGCAACATTGAAAGCATGTTGGCTGGGCTAGGTAGTGTAGAGAAGTATGATAAGTTAGCTTCCCGGTCAATTGCACAGTAAGTTGATTTGTGTAATCGACGGGAAGGGAGGAATTGGAAAGCCTC
The DNA here is from genome assembly GCA_006535955.1 of Synchytrium endobioticum. NCBI lineage: Eukaryota > Fungi > Chytridiomycota > Chytridiomycetes > Synchytriales > Synchytriaceae > Synchytrium > Synchytrium endobioticum. The sequence continues at coordinate 3,962 of QEAN01000199.1, read as the reverse complement.
CTTATTTATAGTGATATTACGTCTCAACTCATTGACCCTCTCAACCATCTCCATATCCATTCTATTCTAAGCAACCCCTAACCTTGATTGAGATGCACATTTCCCTTAAGCGTTCACGACAGAGCCTGATATTGCAACAGGTAGGCCGGTGGTGTTTAGAAGGACAGGCCACCAGATCATAGTTTGTTTATTTTATCCGATTCAGTTTTCGCTGGATCCAAACATTATGAGCCGTATTTGTTACGAGCCGTATTGTATCTATATCAATATGAGAGCGGATCTTATGATATACAAGTACTGGTCCTTCACTCGATGGCAGGAAAGGCAGAAGCAAACTCAGTCACCTCCTTCTTCAAATCTGTGAGCTCCTTGATCATAGAGCCATCTCCCACTGCTTCTTTAAAGTCCTTGAATTTCGTGCCTAGACCAAAAAAAGGTTTGTTCGGGACTACACTACAAAGACATATACTGCCTTGATGAAGCAGCATGGCTCCTTACTTGGTAATCCTCTAGAGACATCTTTGGCGATACTGATGCCTCGGTCGATAAATGCACATAACCTTGTAAAGTCGGATTCGACTAAGCCTCTTGTTGTCATGGCTGGTGAACCTATTTTTGACCCATCAAGTCACTACATGCGGATATTACCTTGAGTGTGTCTCGCAATGGGGGGAGGGCGCGGCTTTACCCATTCGAAGCCCAAAGGGTATCAAAGCACTCTTGTCTCCAGGTACCGTGTTCTTGTTTGCTGCAATGTTTGCCAGTTCTAGTATCCTTTCTACTCTAGCACCATCGATACTCTAGTAGTATTACATGACGGTCGTTATCTCCGAACAAAAACGGTAAATGTATATGACTTTTACCCAACGACTCGTACCTGAAGTCTCAAATCTAGCAACAATAAGTGTGTGTCTGTTCCGCCCGAAACGATGACATACCCCATCTTTGCAAAGGCTTCTTCCATAGCTTTAGCATTCTTCAAGACTTGTTTTTGATATTCAACAAAGGATGAATGTTTGGTTTGCTTTAGTGCGACTGCTAGCGCTGTTATGGTATGGTTGTGTGGTCCGCCTTGAAAACCTGGGAAAACGGATTGGTTAATGGGTGTTTCGAGATCGTACATTATTTCTAAATGAGGGAACAGTATCAGATGAGTCAAGCAGGACAAGATGTGGATTCGCATGACGAACCTTTGCCTTTCTTGTCAACTGATCGCAAACCTTTTCTGTAGAATATCATAGCACCTCTTGGACCTCGCAATGACTTGTGTGTGGTGGTGGTGACTATATCGGCATGGTCGAATGGATGGGGTAAGACTCCAGCCGCAATCAATCCTGTATTTGTTCATCGATAAATGAGCCAAAAGTTTGCCCTGACAATATTCTGGCAATATGCTGGGAAAGAAGGCCTACCACTCAGATGAGCTATATCTGCTATCAAATACGCATTCACGCTTGATGCAACCTATAAATGTCACAATCACCTCACTGGCTTGCTCCACCAAGGTTGAGGGTAGAAAAAGAGAACTACCTTTTTCATCTTTGCATAATCCCAGTTTCTAGCGTACGCACTAGCACCTGCAATGAGGACCTTTGGCCTGAACAATGTAGCAGTCTTTTGTAACATGTCAAAGTCAATCAATCCTGTTCTCTCATCCACGCGATATGGCATGGATTCAAAGAATACGGACACGGCGGATATCTTTTTCGTGTCAGTTTGGAAACCGTGTGATAAGCTATGTTGGATCAGCTTGGTGGGATGCCGAAATGAAATTGGAGTAATAGACTTACTGTCCACCATGCGGTAAATCTAGACCCATTAATCGATCGTGTGGTTTCATGATGGCGGTATACACGTAGAGATTGGCAGGGGCGCCTAGGAGTATGGATTTGTTAGCATGCATCTAATTGCCAGAGACACCATGACTGACCTGATAAGGCTTGTACATTGACACCCCACTTTTGAGGGTCCAGACCAAATGCGTCCAAAGCCCTCTTCTGACATAGCCGTTCTGCCATGTCAATGTATTCGTTCCCACCATAGTATCTGAACGAGGGACGGACACATTGAGTGGGTGTGGGGGCGAGGGGCGGGGTCGGGGTCGGGGTCGGGTTGAGACCAAGAAGCCGAGTCATACCTGGCACCGGGATAACCTTCCGAGTACTTGTTCTGCATGACGGATCCTAGTGCATCCATGACAGCTCGTGATGTGAAGTTCTGCGATAAAGTTTGGAGTCACTGTGGTGTCAAGGCATGCTTTTATGAGTGAAGACGAGACATGCCTCACTGGGGATGAGCACGATGCTCTCCCTCTGCCTCTTTTTTTCCAGCTCTATGATATTGTATATTTCCGGATCGACATCGTGTAGCTTGGCCGTCAGCGTCTACACATTTGGAGCAGATGGATCTGATTAGCGTCGACTTGGGGCTGGTGCGCGTGGATTACAACAAGCGACAAAGAAGAAGGCCGGTCCAGGCACAAGGCTTACAGAGACATCGGTGGCCATGCATGCTCGTTGACAGACATGGTTCTGCTTCATTCATGGGCGTCAGTGATACATACATACGGAAGCGGATATAACCACGAGGATACCTTTGCTATGTGGCGCGTGGCTACTTGATACAGCTTCCTCTTGGCTACTCTAGCGAACATTGTCCCAGCAGGCTGTGGGACAATGTTTCTTTGACGGTACGACGGCGACTAGGCGGATGCCAGCAAAATGCAAACGAATAAGGCCACGAGGGCGCGACAGCAAGACCCTCGAGCATCGTGGATCCACGCAAATGCATGGGTCGCAGATAGCATTCGCAAGGCCTCGTCACGTGACGTGCGTCGTTAGCACACAATAAAATGTGAAGAAGGACTGGTTTTCCTCAGTCTGCGATCACTAACCGTATTCTTCCCAAAGACACGTCCCTGTTGCGGCGCACGTCTGCTTTGCATGTGCTCCTGAGAGTGTGTCGAGAAGGTGGTATATGACGCGACTTTGCTATGCGAGTGTTCCGCGATCTTATTCACTTGTACACGTAGATATAATTGGATCCACAACAAGAGGGGAAAGTCGGACGTCGGAAAAACTCTGACGATGATTATACTAGATCATAGTCCAGATATCCCAACCACATACGTTTTAAATATATCTACATAAAGATGGAAATTCATCAATGATGAATTGGATGACACGATTCGTTGTGGCTTGGCCATTCCTACCAAACGCAGAAAGTAACGATGCTGGCCAATGAATTAATGTCTTTTTGCTGCTTTCGTATACTTTTGCTTCATAATGATTATAATGTCGTTATATATACTATTACGTGGTAAACTGTGTTTCCATTTAACGCAATGATAATGTTGAATATATTGTTAGGAGTTACACAGTTACAGTTCAGAGAGGTTACACAAGTTTGTTTGTAGGGGTTTGTTTATCACTCCACTACAGAGCCAAATAGATCCAGATGATCTATAGCAACATATACTACTATTATCATAGTCCTCACACCCGCGGAATCCATATTCTCCAAATTACGAACAAGACAACCCTATTTCGTCGCTACCATGCGGTAAATGATGAATAGTTATTTGTTAATAGGGTGGCGTAACCTGTAGCAAGGTATGGAGTAAAAACTTCTCTAGCCTTCGATGTGGCTACGATGACTAGTACTTTGTGGTCAAGTGTTTCAGAACTACGTCACAAAATAGTGGTCGTGACGAGGTACGCACATGATAGACGCGCAAAGCGTCGGCCAAGAGCGAATTCCGCCGTCTACGCCTTGTATCACATATGTCACATCCTAAACACACAGCTCTGGAACAAGAGCTTTGAAGATAGTGGGGTCCTTTAGTGACACCTACATTGTATCCGTCCAAGCCAAAGAACAGCATTTGTCAAAGCGTTGACACTAACTGTCAGAGGAAAAATAACCCATCCGGGCCAAATGACGACCACTACAGCATGCTCCAT